>JAUTBV010121729.1:0-13031 GCA_032361325.1 Lepetodrilus fucensis
GCGTGCTGGCTGAACGGCTTCTGTAGCAATACATAGCAATACATATCGATATGTATTCTAGCTTGAACGCACCCCTGGAGTATGGCTTCTATTTGACATTTGATCTCGTCAGTCAAAGGTCAGCCTTATGCTTTTTTTCATTTGCATAGGCGTCATTGTCATCGGTGAATCAACATCTGTAATTCATTCTTTCATCTTCATGTTAAGTGAATTTACTTTCAGACATACAATGGCAGGCCGAGATGAGGTTCTTGATGCGAGATCACTTTGGGATCTGATACCAGATCCTACGCCGTCATATGAATACACATTTGTATAGACGGTGTACCAAACGTGACATTAAACATTGGCAATTAATTAAATTATATCTTGGCGAACTTCTAGCGTGAACATCAATATAATCTAACAGCTAGGTAGAACATTGACTGGCTGTCAGTAGGATATCATTGTTAAATTGATTGTATTGGTACTACCGACACCGTCTGGTAGCATATATACACGCATAGCATTAGTACCAATGTATTTACAAGTATCATATAATATAATAGTATTACCTCAGTCATGCTATTAGTCATGCTATTATAATAGCGATCGAATAATGTAATATGATGAATATGGCTAATACAGGCCTGATCATACTGTAATTATATCAAACGATATCTACAGATCTACAATAATGTCAACGTATCAATTTAACAATACCATGATGATCAATACATAGTTGCAATAATATAATATAATATGACAATAACTAGCTGTGATAAAGCCAAATTATTGTCTTATGATTAACATCATCCTCGAAACACAGGCCATTATGACGTCATTATCGCCGTGGATTCGAGGATGGATTAACATATCTACAATACTGTAAATACGGTTCCAACTGTTTCTTCCCACGACATTAATGTTACGATTTCTTTTAATAATAAAATATTACTCGTAACACAGTTACTATCATCTAACATTCACGAGTTAGGATGTTGTCGTGATGTACATTTGTTTCATGAAGTGTTCGCAAGTGTGTATTCTTTGGCCGTATACCTCTGTTGCATCTTTTAGAAATTGTTCTCCTAATCTAACTCAACACTCGCCCATGCTATTTACTTAGGTGGCATAATATAATTTGGTTTTAGCGTGTAAAGAACTGTGCCATAAGAAAAAGATACGCTTAGTAGTGACAATTCTGTTCCCAATTGGTATCGCAATTGATAGAATTGATAAACGAAAATAATTGTGTATAGCTAAAACGCAAATCGTTTGATCGTATCCGCAGTTCAAGAGTAAGCCCCATACACACCGGATCGTACGATTTCTGGATCGTGCGATTTGTGGCAATTCGGCAGAGATACGACCAATCGGCAATGTTTGCGACGATATCCATAGCCCAGTCACACCGGGCTTAATTACGACCTAGCTGCGACCGAACATTTTTGCAATCGTGGGCAAATCGATTGCAACAATTTTGTGATCTTGCAACGGTGTGACACGTCATGCAATTCAATGTATATATTCTACCAATAGGCAAACGTACTATAACATACCGATATCCTATGTGACAGAATTCCATACAATAACCCTCATTCGTTCCAGTTCTACAAAGAGTACATCCTCTAAAACATGTATCCAGTGATTCCTTACATACGTCACTCGAGCAGTCATTGAGTATGTGACTTGAGGATCCAGTGATGACTGTCTAGATGACTGGTAAACTAACCAAAATAAACTAACAGAACGCTAAATATAACAGTGATACAAATTACATCAGATCTAGGGAAGCATGATGGAGAAACGGTGTCATACCACGTTTGCATACGTATTTTGAAACATGATACTTGTATGCACATTCCAATCTCCAATGGCAAGTACAAAACACGGTAGACAACTATAACTATTTGAGTCACGCGGCTTACAGCTGTACATTCTAATGATAATTCTGTATTAAAAGCCTAGCCTACATATTAGGTATTAAACAAAGGACATCTAGATGAACGCGATACATAGCCTCAGTTGAGAGCATAAACATTTATGACATTATTTTGTAGAGATTCTGAATGCACTATTGATATCAATAGTTCCAAAGGAAATTGAATTATCATCAGGATACAGCTAAACGTACTCCCACAACCAGGATATACAGAATACATAAAAGATACAAAGGATACAAAGGATACCATGGAATTGCTAGGAATGAAATAAATTGTTAATGTTGTCGCAGGTCTGATCAGCGGAGACAGGATGTTATCGACAAGATGTCAGACAGTATGTTTCCACGGACTGCAATATGTGCTGGTATTAATGAAAACTTTCACTAGACTGACCCACTTTATGTTGACCTGATTAAAGTATCGGTCAATGGAATATGTACAAGACTGTCTAAATAGATGGATATTTCGATTATTTATGTTTAACAGTTGTACACAACCTATATGTATACTCAACAGACTATATCAAATTAACGAAATAATGTAAAACTAACAGAATGTTTGAGCTAAACCAAGCGAATAGGTAAACCATTTGCCGTAACATGTAAGCACCGGTTTATGTTTGGTACTGATGAACCATTACTGCCCATCGACATTACACATTGAGAATGATTCTGGTTATTAGTGTATCCAGTTATTATTTTCTTTCAGCTACAATTCGGTCACCGACTTTCTTCTGAGGTTCAGGACAACATTCTGAATTATTGTTCCTGACACACCTTCGTCGAACAATACCAATATATTCTTCTCCTGTTGGTCGGCACCTGTACCTCACTGCTATTCGCAATCCTGAGCGTCACTTTACATAGTTGATACACATAAAGAGAGAAAGAGAGAGAGAGAGAGAGAGAGAGATAGATAGAGAGAGAGAGAGAAATCGAGAGAGAGAGAGAACTTGTTTATTATAGTGTCTTACCCAGTGTTACCTACAAACAAAACACACATCATAAGACTACATATTAACAAATACAGCCACAAATGGCTACGAGAGACATAACACATTCATTGCGAATTAAATTATATTGGCATAGCATGGATTGAAGCTCCAGCCAGGACAAGACGGACGTAAACCCATCAGTCTTTCAGCCAGTGCAATGGGGGCACTGTCGGTCTTTCATTAAGAGCAGGCCAGAAATTCAACAAGATATCAAAATAACTAGTAATGTTGTAGGTGGAGCATCGATTGCCAAGTCAATTCACTAATATGTTTGGCACCGAAATTGATGAATTGTCATGAAGATAAATTGAGAAATTTTGCGATAACAACAAGCCAATTTCCCACCATTTGGTTCAATAACATGTTGATGTTCACGATTAATTCGTAAAAACCTCTCGATTATGTAAACTTCATGACTAACTGAGGTTAAGACAGGATTTAAAGTATCATTTCTAATGACATAACATTATTCAATCTGCGTCACGAAAATAAAGTATATAATTACATAACTAAATAGAATATGGAATATTATTCCATGAGTGACAATACATTATTTCAATAACGGACTGCATGCTAAAGTTGTGGAAATGTAAATGTCGGTATAGGCCAGAAAATTGAAGTTTTAGGTAATGTAGGTTTACGACATGCCTACGTGCGCGTATACTGGATGGCTTCATGATGTTATATTGCGTGTTGCCGGATCGGACATTCTATCTCCACCATGTCACGAGCAATGAGCATCATCCTTTTCACTTGGGCTCGGATCAATACGTCCCCAAACCTGATTACAACTTCTTCTATGAACACTTTGCTGAGAATTGTAAAAAAAAATGTAACGAACAAAAACATAATGTCCCATCGACCACTATCCGGTATTGTGTACGGGTTTGCCAGTACTGGTTTCCACGTACTGATCTACATTATCCCACTGTGCCACGATCGAGTCATTACACGAACCCAGAAAGGATGGAACAGGAAATCAAATAAAGATAAGCCATTTCTGCAGTCCCGTGCGGATTATAAAAGTTGCAATTATTGACGGTAAAAGTCCGGTGATGCCGCAGCAATGAGTATAAAAACCTTTGGTCTTGTAACACTGAGAATGAGGTTTTTCCTTTGGAATTTTATCACCTACAAAAAAATAGCGTAAAGAACACTCCGGGGAAATGTTCTAACTTTGTAATTTCTTGTTTTATTCTATATCGGTGTTTTTTCTTCCCGCCTATATGTTCTGCAGGGCCCCGTTGCTCAGAACTATTGTAGCTACAACTATTGTAAGTTCAACGCTTTCTATTGTGGCGGGAGCCCAGTTACAACCATTGTAGCGCTACAACTGTTCTGAGCAATGGGCCCCAGGACTCTGGAAAGCTAGTCTTGTAACCTGACTGTGCTGTGATAGTGTGTGTGTGTGTGTGTGTGTGTGTGTGGGGTGGTGGTGCATGGTGGTGGGTGGTGGGTGTTGGGGATTCAGTGTCACAGTGGTAACTTACGAACGTAATCAAAACCACTTGCATGAATACTTGGTTTAAACATATTTATTTTAAAAAATAACTGAAAATGGATTCGCAAACAAGCAAACTGCTTAATTATTTTAATGCCGCTCCATTCTCAGAAGAAGAATGGTAACGATAAAAGTGCATGCGTATGGAGTGATCATGCAAGTAAATTCATAGATTGTAGTATCATATCAAATATGTAGATGGTCAAACAAATTTATCAATTTAGATTTAGATTCTATGTTAATGACTATGCCATATAATTGTACGAAAACGCAAAACAGTAGTTTACGTATTATATTCTCCATTATACCCAAATATGAGGTGGGATTAGTTACCATTCCTTATACAATAAATTGTAGAGAAAAATGCAAATTATTCTAGAACTGACGTAAAATGTGAATTACTGCTCTGGTTTATTTGATTACAAGGTTATAAATCTGTCGGGATGTGGCGGGAAAAAAACAGTTGCCACACTGCCCCCGTCATTCGAGACATCAATCATGACTTCCGCCCCGCAGACTGCAGACAACCTTGATGCACAGGAGACGTGGCCGAGCATGTTAGCGTACTTGGCCAGCGTTCTTAGGACGAGATGCTGGCGACGTATCGCTTCTGGACCACTACGTCTTAATGAGATCACTTTTATGTATAGACGCATACCAACGTGGCTCGGGGATCAGATTGCCAGCATAACGTATCTAACATGACACTAGTGCATAACCAATAACCCGCGCTATCCTAGGACTAAAATAACATTTAGAAGAAAGACAGGGTATCGTAGAGACCATAGCACTCTCTTTGCCGATAGCTAAGACACTCTCTTTGCCGATAGCTAAGAGAGTGCTATGGTCTCTTAGCGGCTAAGAGAGCTCTGTGAAACGATACCCTGGATTATAGGCCTACATGGATTCAACTTTCGAAAAAGGAATATTTTCAACTAGGCATCTTCTGAAACACATCGCCATACCATTGAAGGATGTACACTTGGGTTTCTGAGGTTGTCAAGAAGCCGCAGATCTAGATGCAATGCTTATGGAAGAGTTTGTATCCATGGCTTTATTACGACACCACCAGTAATAGTCCGTTGACTAGCCATCGATACAGGTGTTAAAGTAGGGCGTTACCGTCACGTCGTAACATAAGGCTAGACGGATATACGGCCACGTTCCATCGATAAGTCGTTGGACAGACATTACGGTCAAGACAGACACATTATTGAGACATTTCAAGAACTATCATTCTCAAATCCCGAGTCTTTGCTATTTGACGAGTCTTAGCTAGAATGCAGGGGATACCTCCGACATGGTACATTGATAGGGACGATGAGAATGTAATAACCATAATATATTTTACAATACATGGTCAAGTTCACTGAATGCGTGGGTGTTATTTAAATGTATGTAATTGTAGCCATGTAAAATACAATATGGTCTCGGCCAACGCGATTACCACTTTGGCTAACTTGGTAGAGTCTTAACTTACTATTCAATCTCTGGTTTGGCATGGTCATGTTACATGCATGAACAACTACCATTGATAAGGAAGGACATACTAGCAGTGATTATGGTGGACAACCAAATGTATTACGGATAAGGAAGGACAGACTAACACAGATAAGGAAGGACACACTACCACTGATAAGGGAGGACAATCTAGCACATATAAGGAAGGACAATCTAGCACATATAAGGAAGGACACACTACCACTGATAAGGAAGTACACACTACCACTGATAAGGGAGGACAATCTAGCACTGATCACAAGGAAGTCATTGCATTTCTTATAGCGTTCACAAGAAATGACACCGTTAGTAGCTATATGTGTTTTTCTGTTCTCTAAGTGGTGTTCTGTCATGACTGCACCCTTCATCATCCGAGACATCCTCTCATATTAAAGCAGCTATGGCGCTGTGATGTGTTCTAAACAAGCCAACCAAGGTTAGGCTGAGATGTCTTTGTAGATAATGCGTCTTTTTCATAGAGCAACATTGATAGAGCGACTATTCGTGGCGGTGTCGATGGAGTCATGCAATGGATGGCTGGCCTGGCGTTGACTAATAATATGTTTTATTTAAATTGACACGGGCCTCCAGATTATCAATCACGTGGCTTGGCCTTCATTTTGATTGGAGGTTACTCTAATCTCATGTCAGTGCTTCGCTCAACTGTGGACATAGACACATGAGCATGTCTGATACGGAGGTTCTTAGATGTTATGTATGGGCAATTACCAATAGTACACAGATGGAACCAGACTAACCGACAACCCAGAGATACATTAATAAACAACAAGGACAATAAGATAGCGTTTGCGGTTATTTACATATATAGTAACAATTACTTTCTATAATCTAAACAAAAACAAGACCAATATCTCGAACAGAAATCGTTGAAGCATGCCGTCCAATAAATGTCGGAAGAACATTCAATAATTCAACTAGAGAAATGAAACTCGGAGATTCCTTGCATGATAGAGGTGTGCATGCTAGTCGTAGACAGAGTTGTTGTTACCGAGCTATGGTATTATCACAGGTGTGAATATACCCAGACAATCTAGAGATACTAATTATCAGCTTGGTTTCCGTTGGCTGGTTTGACTGGTGCAGTGAACCGACTTTGAGCTATCTGGGAATGAACCAATATTAAATGCATACAGTCACAGATGGTCGACTTACATAGTGGTACTTTACCTGGAATATATGGCTATGCATTTTTTTAATCTAAACTATACAAGTGCTTTATACAACCAACTACCTATTCCTCATATCCTATTAGTTATTAATATTATAATACATGTATTTAGTAATTGGACGCGAGAATCAATACTAGTCTTTCATAACTTAAAGTTGCGTTTTATGTTTTCAATAATTGTATAATTTAAAATATATATTTTTATGGTTTTACCGAAAATGTAAATTGCAATTACCTATACAGTAGCAGGAATGCTATTGGAATTTTACAAAAACAATTATATGTATGTTAAGTGAATGTACTTTGCATTTGTAGATTAAATCTAGTCCTAACCGACCGTTTATATGTAATTGTATGCCTTCATATCAGAATTGCTGAAATTTGAATAAAACAGTAAACACGTACTAGAGTATCGTGTTACTTGTGCTTCAGTGTTAGCATTGACAAAGAGTTTTTTTTCACTTAAGTAACTCCTCATTTATCGGTATGTGTATACAGTCAATTTTGGATTTAACCCTCTCGCTGCTGAAGGCAACAGGAAATGCCCTAAAGAACAGTATATTTGCCTATTCCAGCAGGGAGAGGGTTAATTAAATTCAATCTATTGATCGCTTCATAAGTATAAACGTATTCTGAATAAGTTGTACGTCTCGGAAGGATTTGGATCCACTTGATTTGAAATATAATAACATGTTGTATTTAAACATTCAATCGATATATTTATGGATACAGATAGGATGACTGCAACTCTGTTTAGAAAGCCTGATATCAGACCACACTAACCGATATCAAGCCAATAGATCTCTTCAATATGGAAATACTGTTACTGATGCTGTCAGCATTATCCTCAACTGTTCGAAACGATGTTCATGATTTTATCATTCGTAATATACCATTAGAGAGACACTCTATAGACATTAGTCAATATTGACATTAAATTAAAATAATAATTTGATTACGGCAGATGGCGATATAATCTATCAAAATATGCTTTTTAACCTTAGCAATTGATCTCAGTTAATGCATATGCCACTGCTTAGCGATTTTGTAGTATTAAACGAATGAAATATGACTGGGTCAGGAACTATGTTAAAAGAGGCATTGATTAATCGCTACCGAAGTTATCTTTACGGCGTAATGCTCGTGAAGAATGATATAATAGAGTGAGTGTGTGAATAGTGTTTACATAGTTATTGAATTCATTACTAAGCGCACAGGTACGGTGTTATTAATTCCTTCATTATTTAAAAGTACATCTTGTCAAGCTTAGCTATGTTCTAGCGGATAGCAAAACTGTTCTTGATTTTATTATGCGTGACCTCATTCGTACCGTATTTTGTGCAATAATACGATTACAGTACTATTAATATTTAAAACATATATGCATAATGTTTAATACACTCCATGGAGTTGAGAAGGAACACTGAGTGTACACTGATACGCTGACCGAAGGAAAAAGTGTAGATCTTGCGCACGCCACAGGCGGTGGATCGGACTCATTATTATTATTATTATTGTTTTTATTGTTTTTATTATTATTATTACATTATGTGACAAGATGCTATAACTGTATGTGAACTTCATACCTATTTATCAAAACGAACCTGCCATTGCATAGTATTGGTATAGTTTCAGGCAGTCAATACACAAATATAAATCTCTAGCCACTGTTTAAAAGTCAGCAATAGATTGTCTTGAAATGGCCTCTTTGGGACAAATGCCCGAACAGTGCAACTCAATCAATCGTATGACACATGACCCAAAGAAAAAGTACGGTCTTAAAAGCTTTTTTACGACATAAAATAAAGAAAGACAAGTTTAATTAACTATTTTCTTTTTTAAATTGAAAATAATTGCCGACATTTCCTTAGTTTTATTAGATTTTTTTAAGGATTCATGAAATACGGAAAGGGGGAAATGAGGTTAAATAAAACATTGAAGACCATTACATATTTTTCAGGGATGATCTCTACCAGAAACACTGAGAGGAATAACATATGACTAATCGGTAATAAAACAAATATGTTCTTTTTTCGTGTTGAATTTTAAGAAAAGAAAGTTTCAGACATGAGAATCCATTGATGATCACGTGGTTTCGTTGATGTTTTCAGTTATGCAATACTGGATAGAGATATTGATCGGATAGTAGACATACACAGTATGTGGTCAACCGCAATCATTCAGAATGGATATCATGGACGGGTCTAAAGGTTTGTATCTTCTGTGTCCTTGTATGGAGTCCATTTGTCTGCTTCTGCTACTCCGTCGAGTTGATTAATTTGAACAGCTTGATTCTACCGTAACAACTCAAACTGCACAGCAACCTCTATACAGTTGTCAACTGTCGTTTCGTATTTGGCTAAGGCTATGTTCTACAACTTCTCTAAATAAAAGTCCGAATCAATACAAATCTTCTAAATTTTAAACTTTGTGCACTGAAATAAAAACGTAGAAGTTGAATAATATATGCTGTTGAATATGTGAACAATTCAAATGTCAGGGATAAAAGAACAGCTGGCATTACAAAATGATACAACTTTTCATTTAACACCATCAGGATATTCCTAAAATTGGAATGATAATTTCAATATTTTTTCCTTGTACACATTTATCAAACCTGTCATTTGAAGCCCATCTCTCTCATTACGAACTCAATCCATTAGTGACACTGTCTATACTTAGTGTCATTAATATGAGGCATTGTGTAGATACAGGACAATAATGTTCACGAATGCGTATAATTTCAATACTGACTGGAGCGATACTGGTAGTCGAGTATTGAATGCTTATTGACTTTATCAACTAAAAGCAGTTAATGGACTTGACCCTATTCAAAGGTTCTGATATACACTGTGTCAGTAATAGCAATACGTCTATCATAGAACTCAGGTAAGGCGACATTGATTCCTTGGCAGATGACAATAAATAGGAATAATCCATGCTACAATAGGAATAGCTTTAACGATCATTATATTCTTCTATTTACCATTTGTATAAGTAGTTCTGTAGATTGGTTGGTTGGTATGGGGTTTAAAGTAGTCAGTTTTTGATGATCAATATATAGCACAAATTTACTTACGCCCTTTTATGAATACCGGCCCAGTAAATTCTTGTTTGCTTTTATGTTTTCGTGAAAACGGACCCAAACCCCAGTAGATTCTGGTTATGTACATCTCCAGCATGGGAAATGGCGCTTTAGCAGTGTTTTTAAAATGTCCACTATATCATTTTCAGTGTTTGTGTTTTGGTTTCCACGTCACATGAGCTCTATTTAAAGGAATCCTACTATATAGTGAATAATTGTATCCGAAAAAGAAAACAGAACATGACTTATTAGTGCTAGTACAAGCAGACTAAGGGTTTGTTATTCATTACGACCCTAATCCATGTCTTAGATACATTCAGAAAGATAGGGTTTCTGAATAAATAGACTACAATAAACTAGCATACATAGCTATTATATCTACACGCTCAATACATCGTTTATGTTAACATCACTTAGTATCGATCTTGCTACGCATACAGTTTCTATAAGTAGACTAAGAAAAGTGCAACCATATTGTTTATCATAGGAAACCGATGGTTATATTGTAAGCGTATTCGCTTGTGTCTGATTGATTGGAAAGTATGGTGTTCTAACGCACTCAGTCATGTTGCTGATACACTATATCTACAGTTCAATAATACGGTCGTGCAATAGTGACATGAAGAACATCAATAACTACTATATGTGGGGCATGCATCAGCGATGATCTATAGTTTAAAAATAATAATTTGCCTAATCACAATGACATATACAAATAGAACTTGCACACTATGTAGGATTGCAGATAGCGATTTATTTTTAGACATCGGGTGCTTCTTCTACATATTTAAAACAGGAATGTTGTCTCGTAATTAGCTGGTAATCCATTAGCTTCATGTCACACATCCTCGAAAACCCAAGCCATTATGACTACACTAACCTCCATCAAATACCCTTGGATCACTGCCTATATAGAACTCCGTTTTGACTGAGGAAAGGTCAGCATGAATATATGCATACATTATACTCGCGTGCACACTACAAGAGCTTGGATTGGTCGATATTTTTAGAGCACATGTAACCTGCACGCAACACTCGCGTGTCTAGTCACTAGTGAACTCTGATTGGTATAATGTATGCATATATTCATACTGACCTTTCCTCAGTACGGAGATCTATATAGGCAGTGATCCCAGGGTTGACGGAGGTTAGTGTAGTCATAATGGCTTGGATATTCGAGGATGTAGTAGTAGTAGTAGTAGTAGTAGTAGTAGTAGTAGTAGTAGTAGTAGTAGTAGTAGTAGTACTAGTAGTATTTATTATTATTATTATGATTATTAATATTATTATTATTATTTTAAATTAGTATTATTGTTGTTATTGCTGTTTTTGCTGCTACTGTTGTTGGTGTTGGTGGTATTGGTGTTATTCGTTGTTTTCCAGCGACGACCAGCTAGTGTTGTGGGGCTTCCTGTCCCTCACCATCGTGTGTTTCGCCGGAGTCTACATCTACTACGCCCGCGAAGGAGACTACTGGGAGTCTGACACGTTGAGACAAGCAGCAGATCGGATGGCGCAAAGAATTGGGGTCAACTACTTCTCGTAAGTACGCGCAGGTCACGGCGCATCTTGCCTATGTCACGTGATCTAACTCCGCTTGACTACTCGGAGTCTGTCCCTTCAAATGCCTGCATTTCTGCGCATGGGTTTTAAAATATATATATAAGCCGGGAATTAAATCAATCACCCACTAGATACATAATCTCCAAATATTCTTCTTCTTTACATACAGAAGGAAGGGCGACCGGAAGCCAGGAAGCGAGGATTTCGACATGCTTCCTCTGGATAGTCGACGTCGAAGCAGTCGACAGTCAGCAGCCAGTGACGCGCCGACCTCCTTCTCGGATGTTCAAGAAGATGACCACAGCTTAGTGTCAGGGGATTACGATCCTGACGCCGTCTTTGAACTGAACTCCGGCGGCGACCAGGCCGCGTCATCGTCGACGACGACGACGTCATCAGTGGCATCGTCATCAGTCGCGAAAGACGAGGAGGATACTCTCAATCGTCCGTGATGGAGATACCATTATATATTCAGCTAACTTGATGCAATGAAAAGTGAAATCCGTAAAGACATTTCCTAAAATTTGATAACATGTGTTGCTTTTCTTGTAATTCACCTTGTACTTATGCCGATGTGGTCAAGTATTTGTGGCTTCTGTGATATGGACATACCCCACTTTTATTGCCGGATATTTATTTGTAATTTTAATTTTGAAATTATTTCTTTTTGTTTGTGGTAATGTTAATCACACGAATACGCAATAGTATATATCATTTTAAAGTGTTTAAAGCGTATCTTGGAGCGTATTCGATTCATCGTATGACCAACCCTAGGGTAACGGAACATAGCCAATGAGGGTGTTCGTATCATCATGAGTGTTGGGTCATTGGCTGAGTTCCGTCACCCTAGGGTTGGTCTACGATGAAACGAATACGCTCCAAGATACGCTTTTAAAAACTTTAAAATGATATCTACTTATTCATCACGCAAACGAATACGCTCTAGGAAACTTATCTAGCGCAGGGGCCCGTTGCTCAGAATAGTTGTAGTGCTCCCGCCACAATAGAAATCGTTGACCTTCTACAATAGTTGTAGCTACAATCCTACAATAGTTCTGAGTAACGTGCCCCTGGGAATCGTATCCACTAATAGACCACAACACTCTCTTTGCCGATAGCCAATACATTACAAAGAGAGCGCTATGGTCTCTCAGCGGCTAAGAGAGCTTCGTGAAGGATATTCAGGGGCCTGTTGCTCGACGCTCTTGTAGGCTACAGCTATTGTAACGTCAACGCTTTCTATTGTGGCGGGAGCCCAGTTACAACTATTGTAG
>JAUTBV010121740.1:0-13030 GCA_032361325.1 Lepetodrilus fucensis
ATAACTGCATTGCCACTCTACAGTCAGTGCATCCTATCAATATCGCGTCAGAAAAGTAACTTTCGCGAACATTGATGTCGGGCCCCCTGGGCGGGATTTGAACCTGGAACCTTTGGCTCCGAATATTTTAACAAAGAAGAATTTCCAAACCTATACGTACTGGCACTACACGCTCCAGGTACTCTGCAAGAACTTGCAGCTAACCAGCCAACCCTTATACCCGAGCTCTGACATCTGGTAGAAAGGTTCTTCATAAAATATATGCCAGACCTTAATTTATTTTGTTGAGTATAGAACCTGATCAAGCCGCACCAAAATGACCAATACATTTGAAATTAGATTCAGAGGCAATTCAAGAATTACTATGAAATCAGAAACCACGTGGTCGATCAGTTTAAATTTCCATTTCCAATAATTATATCTAACGGCAAGATAGCAATTAAAACGTCGTAAGGAAACAGATACTCAGGTTATTATATACTACACAATAAATATAGATCTAGTAGATAACATCAATTTCTATATTAGGTGAAAAAGCTTAATCGGTCAAATCTACGTATCTCAGATAACAATTCCGTGTGTGTGTGTGTGATTGTGCAATAGTTTTAATTAGGCCTACGTAATTGTTTGTATGTACGTTTTTTTTTCCATCAAAGGTTGCATACTATATAGTCTACACATGCTGTCGACATGTATCGTCTTGGAATCTAATCTTGTAATATAATTCATGATTGAAAATCTAACGATAAGAATAACCAAATATATAGATAAATGGCAAATTATCGGCTTAACAAAAAATAAAAACATGACAATCTACAGACATAGAGGTATGAATCGTCTTACTCCCAGTATTTAAGTACTGCTGTATTACGTTAGTTTATAGATTAATTCAGCCATTAACTTTTAGAAAACTACGCTCTTATCTATAATTGATATTTACCAAGGTTTAACTCACAACTTGTTCCATGTTGTCTTGTTAGCCAACGCTTCTGGCACATGTAAATGTTATTTCAAAAGAAATGATTACAAATAATAAAGTAATAGTAAAGTATTAAAAGACATTTCATCGTTTAATGAAGGCCCACATTACGAGTTAATTTTCTAGTTAACGAAGTTACATTGAATGATTGACCGTTTTCCATCAGTGCCAAAAGACTGCAATATCCCAAGGTGTATTTTAGTATTCAAAGGTGCTTGATATTTAAGTGGTCCATAGTACATATAGTTCAACGCCAGGTGGTTAGGGGAATAGAATACACGTGGAAATAAATGTAGTCATGAACATATTTCCCTGTAGTAAGACGGTTTCCCCGAACAGCTGCTTGCCATCCGAATGACAAAGAGACTTGACAGGAAATTAAATTATTGCAGGCCACTGGTCTACGTCATTCCGATTGAGGTCAAATCAGTGATTAGACAATACTGACTTTTATCCAATGCTTTCCCTAACCTGGGGGACGGGACGGTGAATTTAAGCCTACTACTCGTAGTACATTGAACCCGCCCGGGGGACCCGACCACGACGCTAATCTCCACGGAAGTTACTTTTGATATGATACGACGTCTTTGCTCTGGCAGAACAGAAAGCATTCTTAGTTCAGCTGTACCACAGCCCGGGCACTTCATCCAAGCAGGGCAATTATTTTCTTTTAATAAATTCTTTATAAAAATAATAATTGTTTAAAAAAATAAAAAATTGGGTGTGGGGGTTGTATCTAGATGTAGTGATAAGATTTAAAAATTAAAAAAATTAAATAGGGACCCATCGACGACATATTAATAGTCTATGTCGTCGATGGGTCCCAATATTATTATCTATTTTTTTACTACTAATACGTACTAATATACCATTGCATCAACTCAATAAATAATAAAATCGGCTCTGAAAGCAAACAAACATTTTAAAATCATAACCTTGGTATATAGTTTATGGAAACTCTCATATTCACTTAGCGCTTTCGTAAGTGCACAATCCCCATGTATTCGAGATCGCTTCGTGAGTCCTTATGGTTCCGTACGAAACATGTGAGCTTCGAGAAATGATATCCTGTAAACTTCCACATGAGAGCCATTATATCTTGTTTAAGTAAATAACATTTGATTGCAGTCACAACAGTACGTCATATAGTTTGAATACATCCTGTTTTATCCCATAAAACATTTCCATCTCGAACACCCATGTCATTAGGAGGTATCGAAGTTTGCAGTGTAGTGAGATAACTGTCATGCATTAGTTAACCCTCTCCCTTCTGAATGTAACCGGAGATGACCTAAGTTAAAGAGCAATGTGTGTCTAATCCAGCAGGGAGAGGGTTAAGTCGCTGGTACTGTTCGATCGACCACTCTAAATAGTGTACACGGTTTGGTCTAAAAAGTACAACTATTAACCCGTGTCAAATTGAGCTAAACCATCCGTTTAGATATGGCACTTCCGGTACAAGAATGAGTAGCTAGGGTCGAGTTAACGTTATACAAGACGCATTCAATTTCATGACAAATTAACAATTCGCCTTTAGCTTTTAGAACTGATCACTCTCCATCGGCCCAAGGTTGACAGCCGATGCGTCTTAGTTACGTACCAGCGTAGGTATCGGTCCCTTGACCAAATGTCACGTAAGTTACGTGCTCAATACCCCGTAGTGATAGAAGCCATTGAGAAGCTCAGCAATACAATAAACGTCACCATCTGTGGACAAACTAATCAGTATATTGTACAGGGTTACCAAGAGGTGTTTTGTATTATAATATTGTATTATAGCTTTGACGTTACATGACTTGGACGGAAACATGGACATGCAATCTACCAATCACATTAAGATCAGATCGCCACTTTCCGTCCTGATGTATAATATGGACAGTCATTCGGATGTCGAATCATGAGCAACTGCCAATCGGGACATCTCGGAATTGACATCTGCGCTAGTTCCTAAATTGTAGATTTCCATTATGGCGGTACCGTCATGAGATTCCGCCATACATCAAATTGCTGTTTTGAAATTTAAAAAATTGAATTCTGTATCAATGCTACTCAGATTTGAACTCGGCTTATTTAGTATGTATGATAATTCAATTTATGATATTGAATATGTTTGCATTTCTTAGTAAAAATGTATATGAGAGTTATCCGATTCTGCTTTGACGTTAAAGAGATTGGCATTTACATGATTACCTAAGGATCATCTGTTTCTGATTTGACGTTAATTAAACAGATCGGTATTTTACATGCTTATCTGAACAATTCCAAGTGACTGTAATAACGAAGCCTAGCTGCTATAGCGAAAGAACGGACAGTACTGGCTCAGTGGTATTCGTTCATCAAAGGCTTTTACTGTCCTTGTCCTCACGAGACTCTGCATTTACCCAAGAACGCGAACGAATACTGTTATTCTGCCGTGCAGTGGTGACACAGTTTCAGACCACTAATCAATACCCAATTTTCACGAAAATACGTTTTTAACGCCGCTTAATTCACAGATTGTTAAAATCGAATCGGCAACAGACGCCAACAATATTATTGTCATTCTCAGAAACTGGTTGTAATTTCGATGTCGATAATAGCCATCTCACCTCAGCGAGAAATTCAATCTAAGAAATGTCCGTAAATAGTGCAATTACAGTTTGTTTTGTACAAGAGGTTTGCTTCCAGCCTTGAGGAAAAAGTGTACGTCAACATATAACAGCAGTATTAGCACACAAACACACCACATATTTAACGTTGTTGGCGGATACTTAGTACACGATCATGCCTACACATTTCAGAGGATGAACCAATGCAGGATTAATAACAACCACAATCATATTATATTGGTCATCTCAGATTCCCTTCAATATAATTTATAAGAAGGACAAGTCTATTATTTTTAAATTGTTGTTTAGAGTTGTTTTCAAGATTCTTTCACTTATATTACGAGTTTAATGCAGGAGGACACCCGCCCGCAACATACGAGCACCGTCTGGTAGTGACAGACGAAGGACCAAGTCTATTAGACTATTAGTGGAGTCATAATGACCTGTGTTTTCGAGGATGCATCTAGTCCAGATCCTTATGTTAAAATATATGTATATATTGGGTAATATCGAGTAATAGTCAAATAAGAAGAGTTAGCTTGACACTTGCTGTTGGAAGTGGGAAGCTAAGATCACAAATCATTGTTTCAAAGTAAGAGGCAGGCATTGTGACGACTTCTAAACATGCTAAATACACTCTATGACATAGTGCATCAAGTACGATAGCATGACTATTGTCTCGGTATAGGGCTGATTTCCCAGATAATAGATCTACTGACACATGAGTGTATTTTCCGAGTAATTAATTAAATCAGAAACAAAAGGCAATACCTGAAGGTAGATTTAGATGTATATTAGTGTCCACTGCACGTCTAATAACTATCCAATTGTCAACTCGAAAACAACAAGGCTAGACATAAGTTATCCAATCAAATTAACCTACAATTCCTGGTTGATACGAGAGGCGTTCTTTATAATAGAGAGAATATTCAGTGAGAATGAAGGTTCAACAGGATTCCCCGACATGTAGCCAGAACTTGAAGTGGGAGCAGTATCCAACATAAGCCTCAGACTAGAAATGTCATCTTTCTGAGATGCTTATGTCGCTGCTCCCTCCCCAATGAACATGTTTTAGAATAAATATCAAGTAGCATCAGTGACTATTCAGTTCAGTTCAATTCATTCTTCAATACCAGTCACACAAGGCCGAAACCATCCGGAAATAGATGGCCACCCGAACAGTCAAACATCTGACAACATTCATCATCCGTATGGACAACAAGCTAGTTATATCAGTTGTACTGTTTACACATTTGTCGAAGTCGCCATGGCGGCCATTTTGAATATACAAAATCTTCCCAATTTCTTGGCTTCTATGGCACTCATGACGCCGCTTTCTGTGGCTAATCGTGCAAACTCCAGCAACATTTCTGTGCTTATATGTCGATGCTCGGGCATCTTGCGCCGCCTCTGTACCAATAATCGCTTGGCTGCGTTTGGCCATGGAGTGTGTTGGCGAACGCTATTTAAATGCCGATACAATTTAATTAGTAAGAAATGTTTATTGCCTCTCATACGATCATACCCATTATGGCGGTAATTTTAAACTATATTTTATGATGTTTTTTATATATTTTTAATGTAACAATTTCTCTCTCTCTCTCTCTCTCTCTCTCTCTCTCTCTCTCTCTCTCTCTCTAATAATATAAGCCGTTACCCAATTAATAGTATCAATGTAGTCCAACGATTCTTAGATATATTACACGTAGCTCATAATAGTATGACATCAAAGAAGGAAATGATGTGGGTTTAATATCCACAGGGTGCTTCCGTCATTGTACTTGCGTTAATCGTAATTGGCTATAGAACATAGTCGACTGCACATTGACGTGGTAGTAGCTATCTGAAGGAGACAACGTGTCTCGGCGCAGACAGGCGCCGTCAACCAATTGTTAACATTCAACTGAAAATGGACGCACCATCGCCATGATCACTGGAGCAATATTTATACTTGCTCTGGGGGCGAAACCCGACGCCCGTTACACAGAACAGTTGTAGCTACAAATGATTGTAAGCCAACATGTCCGACCCCGCTACAAGTGCAACCCTACAGCACTTTGAGAATAATGCTAGCTAAAACTATTGTAGCAATGACAGTTGTTCATACACCCAGACTTGCATTTCTAACGGGTTCTGAAAATTTGACTTACAATCAATTGTAGCTACACCTGTTCTGTGCAACGGGCCCCTGGGCACCCCTGTACGAAACGGGATACTTATAAGGTAACCGTAACTCCAACCTGCTACAATATGGCTACGGTTAGAGTTGCCATCGAGTTCTTACGATCGTACGACAATCTCGAAACGTTCTTACGAACTTATTTTAGCCTAAGAACAGTTCTTAACGATTCTTATAGTATGGCTACGAACCTTTCTTAGGCAAAGAAGTTCGTAAAAACATTTCGAGAATAGGCCCCCAGGGATATTAACATGTTACGAATGTTCTTAGGCTAAGAAGATCGTAAGAACTTTTCGAGAATAGCCCCTCAGATGTATTATGTTCTTCGAGACACGTAATACGGTATGTTCTACGACGTACGCACATCTAGATATCGAAGCTTTTCTAGGCGTGTGACGATATATATTCGACCAATATCAATTTGCCAATTTCGGTATAAGAAACGTCTACACGTGTGTATGTGTGTGTATGTATGTAGACCTATACGCGGGCGCGTGTGTGTTTGTATGCATAGACCTGTGTTCATATTTTGTGTGTAAATGTGTTTCTTTAAAAATGGTGGAGGCGGCTACGAATATTTGCAGCATGTATTTACTTCTGTAACTTATACTTTGAGATTACTATTGTTTTTTTTTTCTATTCCAGGAATTCTATGTAGGTACTGTATACGAAGTTCAAAACAAGAAATACTGTATTCACAAATCACCGACTGCTTGTCAATCAAACGTCAACAACTGCATGCTCAACCTATGCTTTGTTTACTTTTTGGATACAACACGTCATCTTGGGTTCCGGTCACGTGTGCAGAGCGTGATAGCGGAGCCACGTGACCGGAACCCAGGGTGGTAACACGTCTGCTCTACGACATAAAAGAGTACATTCTAGTACTGTTAGTCATACGCCATCGAAGACGACACTGATCAAATATATATATACCACAACAATGCATGACCTACATGTATGACTACCAATTAATATCGTTAAATGTCAACCGGAATGATATTACCCCAGATAATGTAAGATTAGATGCCAATTAAATGTCTTCATCTAGGAAATTATCTTATAATCATATTGACTCATCAAGAAAAGTTGCCTTAGAACTTATCATCTGAGGATATAACATTATTCTTCATCATAATATATATCATGGCAAGTATTTCATATTGATATATATTTATTTGTAAACGAAACATTTTGTTACAAGTTATATAATTTTAACAAGGGGTTTCATATCAAAACTTTGCCTTAGCAACTGAATAGAATGTTCATCCTTGGTCTTGTCAAGTGCTCGCAGGTTTACTGCCAACTGAATAGAATGTTCATCATTGGTCTTGCCAAGTGCTGCAGGTTTACTGCCAACTGAATAGAATGTTCATCATTGGTCTTGTCAAGTGCTGCAGGTTTACTGCCATCTGAATAGAATGTCCATCCTTGGTCTTGTCAAGTGCTGCAGGTTTACTGCCAACTGAATAGAATGTTCATCCTTGGTCTTGTCAAGTGCTCGCAGGTTTACTGCCAACTGAATAGAATGTTCATCCTTGGTCTTGTCAAGTGCTCGCAGGTTTACTGCTAACTGAATAGAATGTCCATCCTTGGTCTTGTCAAGTGCTCGCAAGTTTACTGCCAACTGAATAGAATGTTCATCCTTGGTCTCGTCAAGTGCTGCAGGTTACTGCAACATTTATCACTATGAATGACGTTACAGGTTTCCTCCTGCCCTAAACTGACGAGCCGTGATGTAAGTGAAATAATCTTGAAAGTGGCTCTAAACCCCAATTAAAAAAAAATATATATAATAATAACATGCCCATATCATGTACTGGTAAACTAATTATCATCAGGAAACATATCATTGCCAGGCATTTCATTGTACAACAAACTCCAACAAAACCATATACTAGAGAATTGCAGTAGCCACATATAGACCATGTCTTCGGACATGCACATTCAACATAATTAGCTTATTCCTATATTATCTACCAAAAGAATTACCTACACACACTGCACATGTTAAATGACAGTTCTATCTTCTTGTATCCTATGCAGAACACATGTACTCTTAGACTTTCTGAAATGTTACAAATCTTGTCCAAGTATCATGGTAGTTTCCAGGTTCTGCATAAGGTGCTATTGAAGATCTAAGCTCTTTGTTTCTTTCCTTGACCATCTTGCAAGACATGATGGCTGTCTGGAGTAAAGGCACCAGCTCAGTCATCAGTTCCTTAGGTATCAGGTCAGTTGTCAGTTCCTTAGGCACCAGCTCAGTCATCAGTTCCTTAGGTATCAGGTCAGTCGTCAGTTCCTTAGGCATCAGTTCGGTCATCAGTTCCTTAGGCATCAGCTCAGTCATCATTGCCTCAGGCATCAGCTCAGTCATCGGTTCCTTAGGCATCAGCTCAGTCATCGGTTCCTTAGGCACCAACTCAGTCATCAGTTCCTCATCTGCTGGACATGGAGAAGCAGCTACAGTCACTCCCAAGTTAGAACTTTTCTCTTGCTTTTGATCCACTCCAAAGTTACTTTTACCACTCTTCGAATTGGTTCCAGTGTTTCCGTGAGGTTTCTTCATGTCCTCCATGTCGTGGGAATCCGCTATATCTTGGTTGCTGCTCAGATAGTTTGCAACTGCAGTAGCTTGCCTGTCGATTGCAGCAAATTGCCACGGCCATTGGACGTTGTACAGGAACTGACGGTGGTCGAATCGGTTGTCGTCTGGACTGTACGTCTCGGCATGGTACGATGGCGTCAGGACAGTCATTTTGTGTCGGTTGATGGAATAGGTGCGGAAAAAATGCTTGACCTTATCAGCAAGCTCTTGTGGGGTGTATAGACCCTTCCATTTCTGCAGAAGCTTGCAGAACATGCTATAAGGACCACAGAACTTTTGTTTTCTCAACTTGCCATAAACAGACAGTTCCTTGTAGGTCATACCCATGTCCTGCTCATCTGTCTGACAAATCTGTCCTTTGACCATAGGTTCCAGCTCGGCAGTCGGAGGGGCATCGAGAATGGTGCCGAGTGCCGTCAGCTTGTACTTTGTAATGCAGTACTTGACAAACATGGCAAGGTCAGTCTTGCTTATTCCGCCAATTGGGTTGATATCGGCACTGGAGCAGTCATACTTTGTTAAGTATCCGCACAGACTTTCATCGACGTTAGCCGAGGCTAGAACCAAGAGTCCTCCAGATCTCCCTCTAGCCCACAGACTGAGCTGGGCGAACAGATAGGCCAGGACCATCCTTACTCGGGCCTGGACATTCTGTAAGGCCAAGTTCTCCCGCAAGCTGCCTCCGTGGACTTTGAACTTGGGCACAACATGGCAGACTGCAGTGAATATGGCCAGCAAGGCAGTCACAGCAGCGTCAATGTTGATGTTTAGATGGTAACTGCCAATCTGCTGGGCGATGGCTACCGCATTCTTCTTGGTATCTTGCGAGCTGTTCTCGGAAGCCATGTAGCAAGTAGTGAAAATTCGACTTGCGAAGTCTCGAGGGTCAGATGGAATGTAGTCCTCTTCTCCAACCAGACGTTTGGCGTCTTGAAGGACCACCACATTCCCGGCTTGGACGGCTCGACACACGAGGTGACACATGGAGTTGACTATGCAGGCAGTGCTGGAGCTGTCCAAGCCTCCACTGAGAGGGAGGAAGAACCCGCCCTGTCGACTACGGCGAAGATAGTCCCACAACCAACAAGCTGGTCCTAAAGCGATTTCTTCTTCTGGGGTATGCAACGTGTATGTGATTGGTTCTGAAATCGGTTTCCAGTTGAAATTGTCTGAATCTGATAACGAAAAGTCCACGAACACACGAGGGAAATGAGGCTGCTGACTTGCCCATTCAGATCGACTGCGGATAGAGTTTCTGTACATGCGTATATCTTCGAGGTCAATGGTTGCAGTTGTCACATGCACCTCTTGAAGTGTGAAATGAGGCCCTTCTGCCACTATCTCCCCATTGACTGATATCATGGATCCTCCATCGTAGTAGACTCGCTCTCCATCGCAGCCAATCAAATTGGAGAACAGGTAGGCCCCACCACTCTTTGCTGTCGCCTGGGTCACAAGATCCCGTCGAACGTATGCTTTTCTTAGTTCATGGTGACTTCCGCTCGCGTTACATATGATCTCTACTCCATCAAGACTCAGGGCGATATGGCGACTATCAGGCATCCACAATTCTTCGCATATCTCGTTCGCGATGCACGTATCCAATGTTGATATAACCGCATCACCGATCTGAACGGTACTTTGCCCGGTGACTTCTTGGATTATACGGGGCAAGAAATGTTCTTCGGTGCTACGTAATTTACGCCAAGGAACAAACCAACGCGTCTCTCTGTAATTACCATCATTAGCCATACTCATCTTCGGTCGTATCAGTAAGATCTTCTGGTTGCAGAAAATAATTCTACAATTATATGCAACGTTCTTGTGCATCACTGGCATACCAACGTCGCAGATGATGTCCCTGGTTATAGGAGAAATCAGCAGATCTCTCAGCACTTCCCAGGAATGAAGAAATGTATCACTCTCCATGAAATGGTCAGCACAGCCATAGCCTGATATTTCTAGTTCCGGTCCGAGGCGGTAGCGAGCCCCCTGATCTTTGCTCTCCTGGATGCTCTGCAGAATCCTGTCCATGTTTCCCTGGAAATCCATTGCCCATTGGTTGAGGGTACAGGTTGCTACGGTAACGGTATGCCCCATGATGATTGAAATGTGGAATGTACGACTCTTGGGGAATTACTCTCACGGATAATTCGGTTCCTTGTTGACGGGCGGACCTATCTGTCCACTGAAATGTTCACCTTCAGCTCTATAATTAGACTCTTCTATTTATAACAAAACACACGCCCAATCAGATAACAGGCTGATAACAAGCTACTAATGTCGACTAACAACATCGAAAGTTAATACAAAGGGGAAGTAACTCTATAATTGCCTCCCTTGTGTAGTTCTTTCGCAAATGAAAATCTAAATCGTTTACAGATTTGTTTACATGTTTCTAGGAAGATGAAGATATTTACAAATATGCGATGTTTTGCAGAAATTTGTCAGCACGTTGCTGTTCAAGATGGCATGATCAGATGATGTTTGAGAACTGCATCTACTCTAGTTAGTTCTTGAAAACTGCAAGCGCACAATCAATTACATGCAGCATCGCTTGGAATCTCATTTTTACTAAAATACCATCGAGTTCCAGAGTTACCGGTTTTAGAAGCGAGCTGCGCGCGATCTATTGATTGTATCGACATTCTACTGTTAATCGTAAAGAACACACTTCCTTGTTACTTTATCACGCTATAGTCGCGCTTAAATTTAACAATATATCGCCCCAAGCGGTCACTTCGCATCAATGACTCTGACGTATACCCATTTCCGTGGTAAACAGAAAAACATGTCTTTTTACGGAGATCAAGTTGGAAAATAATTCGAAGAATTTTAGAAGCTGTTTGGAAGTATTTTGAAACACAAAATAGTTCAAATAATCTCAATTTCTCTTAAATAGAAATATTAATAAAAATGCTATGTAGTGTCCCGTTTTCGCAGTAACCCCACTTTCGTGCTACTTACTAAAACACTATTTCCTCTTACAAAACTCAAAGAATTGTTCCACTTGTCGGATATATTTCACGTCTGACATTTACCCAGTTATTTGCACAGAATTGATATTAATCTCACCAGCAAACATAAGTATGCAGTCCAACAATGTGAAACATTAGAAAATGTGCCTTTTTGCTTAATCATGCACTTAACGTGATGTAAAAGATTAGCAGATAAATAATTGCAAGCTCTAAAAATATATGACAGTCGCATCGTCCGTTTGTAGGCATTTATAGCCTCATATTCACGTATCCTCACTGGAATGTGGCTTGTTGATTTCAAAATATGCGTGATCCCGTTTGGGCCATTTCTTAAATTGATTTTGACAATGTGTCATTCTTTAAGCTTTGGAAGAGATACACAAGCATCTTAGTAAGTAGCATGAAAGCGAGCTTAACCCGAAAAGGGAACACTAAACAATATAAGTCTTATTTTATAGATTGAAAATAGAATCTAGTGGTAGGTTGTGATTGCCACAACATAGTCATTTGACTCATTTGATAAACAAATGTTTGCATAGATTAATGACTAATGTACCATGCTACAAGTCTGTATGTCTGATCGTTTGTTTACAAAATCCTCGAGTGATATGGTAATGTAAAAACATTTAGGAGGGGTGGGTGGTAGAACAGTAGTAGAATGTTGGACTTTGGAGCCAAAGGTTCCAGGTTCAAATCCTGCGACGGTTGCCCAGCATCAATGTTCACGAAAGTTACCGTTCTGACCCGATATTGCATGATAGGATGCACTGACTGTAGTGTAGCAATTCAGTTAACGTTACATCCTTGGTCTTGTCAGTACCAGCCGGTGCTCGCAGATATTTACTGCAACATTGAGCAACAAGTTCCTCCTGCCCTAAACTGACAAGTCATGATATTAGTGAAAAAAGAGACAACATTTACATCTCAAAATGACTATATGAACAAATTTAATATAAGATAAATATTAAAGGTATACAGGCTATCACAGATGGTTGACCTATGTTTGTGGTATAGCACAGTTTTACCTGAAAATAATATTTTTTGTTGTTACTACACAATTACTTTATGCAACCAATTACTTATTCCACATGTCTCACTAGTTATCAATATTTTAATATTTATTACTATTTATTAATTAGCTACGACTTGCACATATTGGTTCCAGTGTAGTGAAAGATGACCGTTCAATGAGTAGAGTTATCTCCTCGGAAAACAGAGGAAATGATAGATTTTACGGTAGTTTGTTCGCGTTATACAGGAAGTGTAAACTGCAATGGAATGTTACCTATCCTATTGCGGTAAAATATATATTTGGAGGTACAATAGCTTTAGAGCATGTACTTTGCATTTTAAACTCCATTTTGGTCCAAAACGACATCTTATAATCTGTGATATTATGTATTGTCCGTATGTAAATATGAAATGATGCAAAAGACCATTTTATTTTCAGAATATACTAAATAACGGACTTCGCATATAACGGACAAAAATAGCCAGTCCTAATGAGTAGGTTTACTGTATATAAAACATGCCTTTAAAGCCATAATATCACAGTTGATAGACCTGTATAACGGACAAACAAATTTTGATTACGCTTGATTTGTTACACTTGATTTGTCCACCCCAAAAGTTGTTATTTACTGATGTACTTAGTCCCCAGTACTCAATAGTTATCAAAATATTAATGTTTTATATGAA
>JAUTBV010121751.1:0-13028 GCA_032361325.1 Lepetodrilus fucensis
AGCTATGCAGGCTACGAGAAAACAAACACAAGTTCATCTAGTCTTTAGAAACTGTGAGAAGCACCCATTCATTACACCTGTAGCACGGAGTGTTCATGCGAAGCTTAAATATGTATGGCAATCCACGTGAAGATCAGACAATGCATGAGGTACACATGAACAATATGTCAATTGGCCGAGAGTAGAATTGAGGTTCCCTATGAGACACCGACAATTTCCCATTTTCATTTTTGAAAACTATTGATTTCAGTGTTTTTAGATTGCTATGGATACAAATTCATACTAAAAACACTAACTAACAATGCAGTTTTGCTAAATACACTTTAATTTGCTGTATTTTAAGTGGGGGAATGTCCAAGTAACTCTCCATTCCTAAAAAATAATGGAGCCGAGGCCCCTCCATTATTTTTAAGGAATGGAGAGTTACTTGGACATTCCCCTCCACTTCATGAACAGGGGTGCGTTCAAGGAATTGCAAGCGGCTTACCAAACTAGCCACTGTCTCACATGAACCGTACATGGGACAGGGAACCAGTTTAGCTAAGCAGCTTACTCAGCCCTGTGCTGACTGAATGCACCCCGTGTGTTATGCCTGACTGGCTGCTACATCTCACCTGCAGTGGTTGGAAGAGGGAACATATGGAGCAGTGAGGAACACGGTGGGACAGGAACTTGTTGAAATTCTTCTCAGCCTCCAGGTTCTGGGGCTGTTCTTGCCACAAACATCTGAACGGTGCGGCCCAAGGCTCAGTCAGATCTATCACAATTGGGGGCTTCTGTTCAGTGGACGAGTCTGCAGGTAGGTAAAAACAAAAGGTGTTCAAAATGTTGAGAAACAATACAGTGTCCTTGTAATCAGCGATAAAAACTAACTTTAAAACTTTAATGATACAAATAACAAATGTTATAGCATTTCTAATAGTCCTTAGGATACGTTTAGCATTGGGAGAAATGGCCCGGGCTAGAGGACTAGTGTTAATTTCGATCCATGCTTGTAATACGAACAATTTTCATACTAAAATGTTTCATATTAAAAAAATTCATACATTCACAATTACACATATTAATGTTTGCTTTCACATGTATTCTGTAGGTATACAAAATTCTTGAGCTGGCGTACGGGCAACTTGTCACATACCTGGCGGCAGTGCCACTGACGACACTAACTTTCCAGCGGAATTGTTCTTCTTCTTTTGCTTTATAGTGCCATTGGGATTTTTCTTGGATGAAGATGATGATTTTGTGTCGCTCTCCGATGATGTGGATGATTCCTTAGTTTTAACTACTTTACTACGTTTCTTAACTTTAACAACTTTCTTGGTGGTATCTTTGGCGTCGGAGTTATCGGATGATATGGAATCTGTTAGGTTACCATGGCTACCAGTATGGGTAGTAGAGGTAGGGATAGTACCCTGAAAATAAAACACAACCGTATGTATATATCAATGAATAGAATAGATCAAACAAATCTTGGAAAATATATTTTATTTTAAAACTATTTTATTTAAAGAAATCATGTTAATTATGGCATGCACTTTTTAATAGCGCTTGAAAATCATTTTCAAATGGAAAACACCCAACAATAATCATGCAGACTTGCTAGTATTACAACACAGCATCAACATTAAGGTCAAAAAAGCATTTCTGCAGAGGTTTCATCACAAAAAATATTAATTTCCATTTGCTAGCTGTTCTAATAGATCAGTTGTAGACAACCGTATTTCAATAAAAATGATGGATGAATAAATCAGAAAATGGTTCTATCAAGTTTCCAACATAATTATAACATCGGACTATTCATCTACATCAATAATCGGACAATTTGCGCACTTACTGTAGCATATAAATTTAATACAAATGAATTTCACCCCCTCATACAGATTAATCTTTTCCCCCATCCCTATTGTGAATAACAACTAAAAATAATCTGCAAAAATGCTGAAGAAAATTGCAACATATACCTTGTTACCTGAGAATGGAGACTGCAGCATGGCATCACTTTGACCGTTCATGTAGTTTCTCAGCGTCTCATCGCCCGATCCGAGATCGTCGCTGGGCGAAGACTGAAGCATGGACGTGTACACATGGTCTCCACTCCCCACATAGCTGGCGACAGGCGACTGCAATGGCGCCACAGATGGACACGTCATCGGACACCTCTTTGCCGCACTCGCCGACGGTGAAGGAACGGCGTAATTATGCAACTGGGGAGACAACTGTGGCATAGACGGGTCACACGACGACAGCGACACCTGGGTGGAGGGGACGATTGGCTGCGGAATCAGCCGAGAGTTTTTATTGGTCAGTTCCGACACGGACACTCCGTGGGATATGTTCGACGGGCTGTTCACACGTGACAGTTTGGGTGGGGTCTGGAATTCGCTGGAGAAACCGCTATTGTTCGGAACACTGCCGATCCTTTGCGGATCGTATTCGGAGTTCACAGGGTGGCTAGTGGAACGAGCACCGACGTTCGACGGCAGAGGACTCTCAGAGTTTAACAGGCTACGAGAGGTAGACAACAACGACAACGTGGTACTTCCCTCGCCTGGGAGAACGGGACTAACACTAGCAATGAAAGCTGCAGGGGACTCGGTGGGACGCGGCACGCTGCGTACAGATGGAATCTGAATCTGTACCGGCGACGTGAACGCGACGGTCTGCCTCGAAGGTAAAACTGTCCTCTGTTGATGAATAGCACTGGTTTCGACACTGGGGATGTTTAGAGTTGTTGTGCCAGGGGTCGATGCTTGCACAAACGGGACAGACGAAATCCCCGCTGTCGAGGAAGAAGTGAACAGTGATGAACTTGGGGCCTTCAGTACACCCACATTTACCGAACCAACGTGTACTGCACCTTCGGTAGTCCCCACATGAACAACATTACTGGTTTTGGTGATCTGGCCTGGAAAAGCTGGGTGGATTTGCGAACAGCCTTGCAAGATGAATTGAGACTGTGGTTTGGACTTCGCAAACTGGTTGGACGACAGCAGCGACAACTGATGCTTTACAGACTGCGATGAATTCGGAACCTGCGACAATATTTTCAACACGTTCGAAACGGACTGAACACCTTGTATTTGAGCACTAGTTTGTCCAGAGTTGGTTAGTTGATGAGCCATGGTCACGGCAGTCTGCACTCCGAACGTGCCCACGGGATTACCCAGACTCTCTTGCTTCGGGCCGTTCTGAATGACCAGAGGTGCACGCAACAACTGCTGTTTTGTCAATGACATCCTCCCAGGCTGTCCGGCCTGTTGAGCGACATTCGCAACTGAATACGACGTCACCGCAGGACCGTTCCCAGACATCGAGGTCTTGCCGTTTTGGACCACCACCTGTCCGGACTGCAAAATCGCCCCGGGCCTGCTGTGACCAGGAGTTATTTGCATCACTGCTGGTCCCCTTTGGGGCGGCAACTGGCGATTGTTCATTTTGGTGCTGGGAGTCTTCATTTTGATGCGGGGAGTTTGCTGCTTCTGCTGCTGCAGGAGCCTCAACAGCTGTTGCTGCTTCTCTATTGCCTCCAGCTGGGGCTTGTTCAGCTGCTGCTTCAGTCGGTACTGCTGCATCAGCTCCTGGGGGTTCATCTTCTGCAGCAGCAGCTGCTGCGACCCGGTAGACGTCGCTGCGCCCGTCGTAGTCGTCGACTGATACGGTGACAGCTGCGCGGGACTTTCGTGGGTGTTCTCTGGCTGGGACTGGTCGTACACTGACTGTAGCAAGGGAGTAGAGGTCTGTGGGTGAGCGATACTTTGCTGATGTTGTTGCTGCTGCTGATACTGACGCTGTTGTTTTTGCTGCTGTTTGACTCTAGGGTCGGTCTGCGCAAGAAACTCGGCCACAGTCCTGCCAGCCAAAATGGTAGAAATATCTGCCAGTGGAATAACTTTAGCGGGTTTAGCAGGGGTACCCCTGTCTTGTGATTTCCGGTACACAGCTTTAATCGCTTGGACGCTTCCATTGGCGTCGCCATACTGAAAACTCACTCCAGCAGTGACTGTCATGGCTGACTGGCCTTCGTTGCCGTTTTGATGGAAAGAATTTTGATCTGGAGAAAAGCCTGCTTGACTGGCAAAGTTGTAATGTTCTCTGGCTGATGATAATTGTTCAATATTCGGCTTCTGATCGCTTCCACCCAGTGACGCCTCAGACTGCTGAATAGCACTGAACTGAGCAACGGCGCCCGCTTGAGCCAACTTCTTCCTCTGGAGATCGTTTAACTGCTGGAGGAACCCCATCTTGTCCCCGGCCGCCGTCAGAGCTCGGATCTGATCCAGAGGAATCACTGACTGAACCGTCAGGGCGGATTTCTTCCTCTTGGGTGGCGACGACCCGTCCTCGCTTGGACCCGACTTTTTCGTCCTTTTCTTGATCGTTCCTGGACTTGTTTGCGAGCCTGTAGATCCCCGATTGCTGACCAATTGCTCGAACGCAGCCTGGAAGCTGGAAGGACTGCTCTTGCTGGGCGGGACGTCGGAGTCTCCGGATACTCCAGAGTCCTTCTTGTCCTTGAGATAGAACTCGATCTTGGTCTTGTCGGACTCTGCTTCTACTTCCTTCTCTTGTTCCTTAATGACGTCCTCCACCTTTATCCTAATAGCCTCTGTGTCCATCTCTCTCTCCTGTTTGTTCAACTCCTCCAGCATTCTCTCGTTCAGATTGTCGTCGTCCTTCCAGACCATGTCCTTCAGCGCCACCTTCTTGGTCCTCTTCCTCTTGACCTTGACCTTCTCCTCCTTGTCTTCCATGCCTTCCATTTTGAAACTGGCCCGCTCGCGTTCGATTTCCACTCGAGTTTTCCGTCTGGCCTTCTTCTCGATTGGCAGCTTGGATATTGGGTGTCGCTTTGTTGAGACCATGCCTGAACTGTTGGCTTCGATTTTTCTTGGATCGCTGAAAGTGGGGAAAACATGGCTATGTTATAAAAGATAGCGATAACTAACTTAAAAACTTACTAGCCTGAACAGTGATACAAATAGCCCTTAGGATACATTTAGCATTGGGAGAAATGGCCTGGGCTAGTGTTAATTTTGATCCCTGACTTGACAAAAACATTTTAATGCTCCAAAGATGCGCAAAATAAAAAAACAAAATTGTAAATCTTAGCAAATGAACATGATTAATATTTCAAGTAAGACAATGATAATATTTAGAGAAATCTAACCCCAACTTAATGGTGACATACACCATTTAACCCATACGAGATAGATCTGTCAGATACAACTTACTACTTGGAATTCCGTCTGCTTTTGTCTTCCTCTGGGTGAGGTGCAATGTCTTTTCCCTCTTTCCACAGGTCGTATCTTTCAGGCTGGAATCTCTTCACAAATGTGTCCATGCTGATCTTCACTCCGTCGTTACGACACACGCACTGGAAAGGGTTAAAATCAAACATGTACATTGCATTGCTGTGATTTTATCCACATTGTCACAAACAATCAATAATAAAATAGTAAGGAGTCGTAGGTGTAAACTCATGGTTCTAGACTAACATTCTGAGTTACTTGCCCGCAGAGCAAGTCAGGGCAAGTAGCAATGTGCTAATCAGATTATTTCACTCAAATCACAGGATATCAGTACATGGCAAAGCGTAACCCTGTAACACCCATATCTTAGCATGATTGCATCAGAAAATACAAAGTTCATGAACACCAAGGCCTGATACATGGCACAGGCTTGAAATTACGATCTTATTCTCGGAAACCCAATATTCACAAAACTTGCTTTTCTGTTTTCCAAACATGTTTGCACGAGTTGAAATGGAAAGTTTCATATTAGTTTGTAAAGTCAGCAGATCTCTATCTCGGACTTCAGGTCCGAGATTACAAAATGTTTGGGGTTTTTCCTTTACAAACTCCTGCTCAACGCGATTTTGTTCACAAATCCCCATACCAATTTGAGCTTTGGTAAAAAATCTCAAGAAGCTTCGCAATCTCAGGACCAATACTCTATCTCTTCCTCATAAATATCTCCTGATAAATGTTGCCAAAAGACGCGAGGATTACAAAATGTAATCTGCATCAGTGAGATAAGCACTCACCTGTAGACACCGCTTGCCGTACTCCACCCATCTCTTGGTGGCAAAGTTTGTAGATTCGGCGCAGTTGAAGCCATGGTTGTACCCAGAGTGGTAGCCGTACGGAAACGTAATCATGAACTCACCAGCTTCTTGGGTGATCTGCAATAATAATAATAATGACATTAATAATAATAAGTTTGGGTGATCAATAATAAAATATAATAATGACAATAATAATAGTAGTTTTGAGTTATTTGCATCAATAAAAAATATTATTATTATTAATTTTAGGCTATATTTGCAATAATTTGGGGGTATTTATAACAATAATCTTGTGTAATACTGATGACAACAATAATAATCATCATATTGGGTTATCTGCAGCGATAACAATAATAATTATTGAGATCTGCAATACTAATAATTTGGGGTTCGCAATTAACACTCGCCCGGGCCATTTCTCACAATGCTAAAGGTATCCTAAGGGTGAGTAGGAATTCATGTCTTTTGTAAACATTTGTATCATTATTCGGGCGAGTACATTTTAAAGTTAGTTATTGTTCCTGGTGATATGCATTTACTAATTTGAGGTTACATGCAAAAATAGTAATCACTGTTTACTCTGAAACTCAAAAAATAATAATAATAGTAATAATTGCATTTACATATTGCATCATTCGCAATACACTGTCAATATCTGCTAACTCATAGATCGGTGTCGCGACATGGATAAGTGCACAAGATAAGTGTATTGCAACCAAGGAGATTTAGGGTTCACTGAATTAAACTAAAGGAGTAGTTGTCTTATGACTGTGAGATCATTTACATGGTTTATATTACATTACTTACAAGTACTTAGTGATTCATCACAAATTGGATAATAGAATGTCTGAGGAGAGTTTTCAGAGAATGTTCGAACATTCTGAAAAATTTAATTTTGTTCCAGATTTCTTGCAAGTGAGCTATTGGTTTACATCGCAGCAGATATCTTTCATCCATCTACGACTTGAGATTTCTAAACGCAGATCTTCATTTTGTGTGTGCAACTTGAATCAGATGAAAACAGTCAAGTATTGGTGTGTTAGTTAGGACATATTGGGAATGGAAAGCTTCAAAGTTAGGTGCAGAATTGACAACTTACTTTGTTGACTGGAATAGAATACTGTTTGAGGATGTGGGGTGAAATGAGAGTCATCTTATGACGTAGAAAAGCTGGACAGGCCTGGAAGCTGCTGGGGAAGAAACCTGAAGCAAACAAATATAATTCAAATTTATAAACATAATATCAACAAAAAAAAATCCAAAACCTTGACTACCACATAACAATACAATTCAGCTTTCATATTTCTCCAACATTATTTGTATACCACACGATTAGTTGAAAATATTTGCGATACCATGTTGACTACTGAGGTATTATCCATAGGACACAAAAACAGCTGCCCGAAAAAATATCCAGTGATATCCAACTAACTTTAAAACTGATTAGCCCAAATAGCGATACAAATAACAAATGTTTTGAATTTCTACTAGCACTTATAATACCATTAGCATTGGAAGAAATGGCTCGTGGCTAGTGGTAATATCGATCACTGGATATTATATATATTATATGTATACATCGACCTCGAGGACGTTCTCACCTTGTGCCAGACGTTCCAGTCTCCGCCCGTGTTCCGGCGGAATTGCATACCACGACTTAGGGGCGCCGTAGTGGACGTAGTTGATGCTGTAGAGGTCCATGTCCTCGGTGTGCCAGGCAAACGTGGTCTTCCACATGCCGAAGTACAGGTACGCTGTGTTCACGCCCTCAATGTGGATGCCATAGTCATCCTCAATGCAGTCCAGGATGGAGCCCAGACGGTTGATGTTCCAGATGTTCTGGTCCTTATCGTACAGTGACCCCGAGATGTCCGCGCCGTAGATCGGCGAGACGAACGTGATGTTCTTCCAGTACTTTCGCTCCAGTTCTTCGTAGTCAAAGTGGTTGGGTGTCTTGTACCTGAAGATGGACATGGTTATAATTAGATTTTGTTGGTAATAGTTATATCTGGACATTGCTTCGTGAATCTTTTGGCAACATTGGGAATCATACATGGCGATGAATAGAATTATATGTATATAATAAAAAGGGATGGAAACATTACATTAAAAACCTGCTCACCTGAATAATGATTCAAATCCAAAAATAATAATTAAATCATATTTTTTTTCATCCACTGTTAAGGCTATGTTTTACAATAAGGAAAATGACTTGGGCTGAAAGACTAGTGTTATTTTACATCCCTGTAAAACATGACATCCAAGTAAATCTTAGGTATTAATTATCTTGTTTTAGGAACTACGATATTAATAAATCTAAACATTGTGAAAAGTTACCACAAAGAAGCATGGCAAGCTTTGTCTTGAATCCATCAGACAAGAATATTATCTATGAATCAAAATGGGAAATTGTGTTTTCAGTGGAAACGACTGGAATCCATTGACCAGCTTACACGATCGAGTCGACCCAGGAGGCTTGAAATCTGTGGAAGATTCTCATAGGTTGAACACATTAAGCTGTCACTCACTTGTCACTTTTGGCAATCTTCTCAAAATCTTTGACTGTTGAGGCTTTCTTCTGAATGTTGAACTGAGTGTACAGCCCCTGACATCCATTCACCATCTGCTGTATTGGGGCTGGAATCTGAATATTGATGTCCTCGTAACCCCCCCTCCGAGGCTTCCATTCAGATGGCGGAATTACCTAAAACAAAAATGTCATAAATGTTAATATTACAATAAAAAAAAAATGCACATTTATACTATACCAATTTCATGCTTGAAAATGTAATTACACATTATTACCCCAGTCAATTGATCAGTATGCTCTCAGTTTTCAATCTCAACTCCCTGGAGAGTATACAACTGAAGCTTGTTTATAACTTTTCCATATTTAAATCATCAAACTATATATTACATAATAATATTAACATTAACATAATATAAAATTGACAAGTATAATAATAAAAGTTAAACTTCCAATAATAAGTGAACAGTGTACAAAACAAGGAAATATCACCATTTTTTTAATTTTATTTGAACATATCGGGCTTAGAATGGCTTTCAAGAGTATTTCACACATATCAGTTCATCAGCTTACATCATGAGGAAAAGAAACACCCACAGCTCATTAGCAATGCAGAAAACCTGATTGAACAAGAACGACAACTGCATCACAACAGTGCAGACGATTGCATCAGAAATGTACCAAGATAAAAAAAATATTCTCAGAGCAGATTTAAAATGGAGACCTTTGGGGAAATAAATTTAGCAATATTCTGATGATATGTCTGTCTGCATTACCTTGGCGAGGCCGGCTCTATGGGCGCCAACGGACTCCATGTATTCCACATACTTAGGGAAGTCCTTAAATTCCTCCATGGTCGGCCGGAACACCATGATCTTGGGGATTCCTCCGCTGGTCGTCTCCATCTTTCCATCGACAGACATGTACTTCTTAAAGTTCTGCAATAACAATAATGTTTTATTAGTTGTGGTTACAAGATTTTGTTATGTCACTATGACTGCCAACAGCTGGACAAATTAATTATTAATCTGTGTTTGAATAGAGTAATTTGTTACATTTTGTATGAAAATCTCTAAATATAAAACAAGCTAAATTTTAAGATAACCACATGAAAATATAAATAGTGGATTTGAAAATAGTTATCAGTGTCTTGCTGATAAAACATTTCAACAATGCACAAGAGATACCATGGCAATATGAAAATACAAATATGTGACATTTAAAAAAATATTATTGTCAGATATTGCTTGTCATGTTTGAAAACATGAAAAATTCAGCTTTGAATTTATAATGGTCTTATTGATAATTGTCAAATATTTCTGGTTAAAAAAGAAGAAGAAGAAAAAGCGATAATCTAAAGAAAATGAATTATTATAATGCATGATGTTTATTTGGTTGTATAACTTAATAATGTCATACAAAAATGCAATTAATACATAATTCTATGACATTGTTAACTACCAATTTACCTTACATTTTATAGACAAGGAAAATATTTTCTCAACTTTCTGATGCAACCTCATTTACAAGCAGCAATAGTAAACAATGCACTGCAAATTAATAGTTTTACATTGCCAAAACAAGTTTACTGTGTTGATTATTCATTTCAGCAACCAAATAAATGAATTTAACGATATTTACCATGTCATAGTCCAACATGATTCCAGAATCGCACATTTTGAGTTGACAGCACCACAAATTTTCACTTCCGCATTTCGCAAAGCTCTTTCTACTATGAATTCTTACTACAAGGCCGAGTGACAGAAAGTAGTTCCTTGCGATATTTAGAGAACGTTATGACCTATTTCACAGAACGAAACATAGCCGTACCATTAGCCCGATTATGGGAAACAAAGAAATTCCGTTTGACAACATTTTACGTATTTATTCGATCAATATAATTAATCTGATAACATTCATAGGAAAACATGAGTAGGAACGTTGAGCAAGACCAGTAACATTGCACGTGAAAATCAACCCTCTCGTCTCATGGATAACAAAATGGCGTCCTGTTGGCAGATCCGAACTTTCATAATGTTCTAAACATAGATATCTGACGATTTACTTGAAATCACAAGGTGTCACATATTGCAACTTGATCAGAAGACCACGTAGCAACTGATAGATTCGGAATTACCATTATACAAAGTTACGTTATGAAGAAAGCACAATATTTATCACCGGCAAATTTGTCAAAAGCACTTGCCAAGAACGACAGCGGTCGGCAACGCGAAACAAATATCTGCATGCGGGAGTAATATACAATAAACCTATACAAATTATACGTAGACATGTTTATGAAACTGTAATAAATCGAAAGTATTCGCTTATTTGCGTGAACTCACCTCTAAACTTTCAGGATCTGTAAAGTGTTTGAACTTGCTGTTGTCTACGTGCAGTTTAGCGCAGTTTACATGTTATGACGGTATTGTCGCCACTGATGATATCCTTACGCCAGAACATATAATCCATCGTTTTTGTCTACGCAACATAATTAATTCGGTGTTATGAGTTAATAAAACTTGAAAATATGCATATATATGTTTAGTTAAATTATCTACGTGAAGATATACGTAAAAGAACGTTGTTTTGTTTGCGCAATAATATTCCACAAAAGCGCCATTAGCATATCATTTTCACCAATGTATTTATAGTCTATTTCTAATAAGACACGTCAGCCATAAAACCAAATACTAGTAAGAGAAAATTCGCACGATTATCTTGAATATTGTTTATTTCTGTTTCTCTTTAGAAGATTACTGTAAAGTATTTACCACATATTGGTAACAATCTAATGGTGACCTATCCTATTTGTGGGTTTTAAAGTAAAGAAATGTGACACTGTGAGCATTACGTTTACATCAATCACGGATACATATGCACCATAATATAATGTTTTAGTAGGTTAGCACATAATATGTGTAAATAATATTAGGTAAACATGTGTTTACATCTATGTCAGCTTTTAAGTTGATAGAAAGTTCAATTTCATACAACTAGATCTATAAAACTTTACTGTTTTATTTGTTGCATTGTGGGAATGGGGGAATCCCCAGTTGTGGGCGTAAGTTTTTTTAAATATATATTTTCTTTTATGTCAAGGTTCAGAAAACCCAAACGATTGTTTCTAAGAGCCCGTATGTGTGACACATATATTATCCGTTTCGAAATAATCTGTGAGTGCATATGTGAGGCATTGTGCAGATATATATATATATAGTAAGCGTTCGACCAGAGCCTAAGTAGGTCAGGTCTATTTTTAGAATTTGCAAGAATTTACCAGAATTTTCGAAGTTCCGGTGATAGGGAAACATGAGAAGCTCGTTGGATTGATTAAAACACCAGAGAACATCTTAATACACCGTTAACAAGCATCGTGTTCTTAAATGTCTGTTTGATTCAGATCGATGAGTTATGTTGTTCAGCATGGTCCACGCGTGATAGATCGGGTAACAAAACGTCAACAAAATAACAGTCAAGCACATGACACCTAATAGGCTATCTACTAGTAGCCTATATACACTAGCATCATTAGCCTACATATAGTATGTACGGTTACCACTAGAATCGTTAAACCGGATAAGTCTAAACATAGAATTTGACACGTTTTTGCGCGCTATACTCGCAGCGCAGATCGCCTAAAATAACATTCATGCGCACATCCACAGCGATTGGTTGTTGTCTGCAAGGGTTAATGTGGCTTGTTACCCCCACGGTATCGGTGAGAGCACGGTAACAATATAGCCAGTTACATGCGATAACAAATTATTAACCACTGTAGGGGTGTCGCTAGTGGTCAGATTCTTTCTCCTGGGGGAGAGCTAAACTAGCTCGATGACGGTATAACCACTGCGTAGCCTATATGCATTCTATTTTGTGTTGTGGACGGAACCCAGTCAAACATATGGCGGTATCCATACATGCGGAAATAAGTAGGCTACATTTAAATACTTATTCTTTTCAGTTTTATCAGTCACGTGCACAGGCGGCCCGCATGAGGGTAACTACAGTTACTCGCATCCAATGTGGCGTAGGGCGCAAATTGTCGATGTGAGTTTTCAAGTATTTTTTATATTTCCATTTACGGAACCTGCAAGATATTTATTAATCGTACAGTTTTTGAAATAAGCATTTTTGAATGAGATATCAAACATTGAAAATCGCGTATGATGCGGGTAACTAACAGTGTCAACATCGTGAGGATGCGGGTATCTTTTATGGTACGATGAGGGTATAAGTAACTCGTAGATTCACAATGCCGTTAAATATACAAATATTTCTACATTTAAAGTAAAATTAAACAACGGAAATCGCTAGTAGTCCGACAGCCAAGGCACTGGACCCGGAATTGAGGTCTACTTAATGTTTTATTGATGATTATTACCAAGGAGGGTCCCCTTAACAATAATCCACTTGATGCCACCTTGAAAAAGTTGA
>JAUTBV010121762.1:0-13028 GCA_032361325.1 Lepetodrilus fucensis
CATTATTATTATCATTATTGTTTTTATCATCACCATTATTATTATTATTATTATTATTATTATTTCATCGCCTATTGGTGAAATATTCCTGCTACCAGTTTCTATCTCGTTACCTACCAGTCACTCTCGGTACCTGCCAACATCTAGCGACCTTCACCTTAGACCCTGTCATCCTTTTTTTTTTCTCGCCTCCTGCGGTTCAAATATGCTCGCCTCGGTTAAGACCGCGTTCAGAAACTGTGTCGTGTTGACATTCGTGTCCCTGTGAAATGCCGCACACTGCATGGAAAAATAACAAAATAACTTTGCTAATGAGTTGTTTATTTACTGACTAAAGTTAAGCTAACACCTGTAATTTTGGAGTTTATTGTGTCAAACGATCCAGGATTGCTTTTACCTAAGCTGCAAGTATGTATGTATAGTATCGCTTTGTTTGTAATTTGATCACGTTGTTTTGATTTTCAGCTGTTTGTTTTATTGACCCTGTGTTTTCCTTATTAACACATGGTAACCTTATCGGATAACAGTTTTATGTCAGTTTTATGTCGCAAAGTTCTTATCAATCTAAATGTGATTTTCTTTTGTAATTTGTAATGATAAATCTAAGATAATATTTTTTTAAACATTGACAATAAATATATTTCTATAAATGTGGAGATTTTTCTGAATTGTATTTTGATAATATCTCAAGCTAATATCATTCCAACTAGTCCGCTAAGGTTTTAAAAAAATTATAAACACAAATTATTACAAATAAAATTTAAAGATATTGCCAAAATAATATATATCTCAAATAAAGAAAAAATATTTTTAAAATAATATTCACTGTAGCTATTGATTGTGGATTTCAGTTTTAGCGAATTATTTCCCCACAATATGACAGAATGTCATTGGGTTTTCTTCTGTCATAACATTGCACAAAGATAAACTATTCCTGGTATTTGGTGGCTATTTAACCTTTCTGTTCACTCCACTGGGACAATGTTAGCATTCCGACTGGATAAGGACTGGTCTGTACAGGAGAATAGCGATAAGGGACCAGTCCTTGCATGCGAAGGAGGGGAAAAAAAGTCATACAAAATAACACAGTAATATATACATGATATAAGGGAGTATTAGTCAGTGGCATTCCCAATAATGCAAATGGCGTTGTTCTTGTTTCGGGATATTCTTTTCTATTTTTTTTTTATATAACTAAACAAACACTTTGTTGATAATGTCTTTTTAACCTTCTCCCTGCTGGATTAGGCACAAGTACTGCTCTTTATGGCATCTCCAGTTGCCTACATGGGGAGAGTTAATTACTTCACATAAAAACACTTGGTTAAGCAATGAATGTAAACATGCTAAATAGCCAGAGTACATGTTTAATAGTGTAATTGAATAGCTGTAAAATGATTAACCATTTTATTTTGTCCTTTTTCTAGTAATATTTGTCAGTGGTTACTCTTATAGGAACAGGTGACTGTCACATTGTTTAAGAAGAATTACTGATGTTAAAACTAGGCATTGATCATACGCCTTGTATTTTTCAGGTTATCGCTAGTCTCACCATAAACATGATAAACGTATTGTATATTTTTTACAGAATCTCTCAATTTTAATTTAATTTTAAATGTAGTACCAAAAAAATTACACAAAATAATACATGTGGTAGAATTTTAAATAGAATTTTAAATTAAAAAAATTTAATGCTAAAACCTTGATGGGCATTTCAACCTTCATATACAAGATTATTCACCATGTAAATCTGATTGCTTACAGCAGGAAGACGAAGTTTAATGCAATTGCACTTTATTCAATATCACGCTTTGTTTTAGTACATTCTGTAAAGGCAGTGAGTAGACTGGTGAGATATTTGCAGACAAATTGCGAAGTTAGACACTACCCACGCTATACATCTGTGCCAGGAATAGATCCGTGTGTTGTTGATTATCACAGACTGGCACTGCAACAACTAGTGCAGAATGCTTTCTTTATCTGTGTGTGATGAGTGGTGTGAACCAGGCTTGTGGCTGGTAGGTGTGGGGTGGGGGAAGTGGTTGGGTGTGGTTGTTAGGACTTGGGTGGGGTAGAAGTGGGTGCAGGAGAAGTGGTTGTTAGGAGTGTAGATATGGAGCGGGATAGAAGTGGGATTGTGAGAGTCGGGTAGTGAGAGAAGTGATTGTTAGAAGTGGCGTGGATAGATATGGAGTGGGATAGAAGTGGTTGGGTGTGGTTGTTAAGACTGGGGTGGGATAGAAGTGGGGGCAGGAGAAGTGGTTGTTATTGGGGTTGGTAAGAGTGGGGTGGTGGGACATGATTGGGTGTGGTTGTTAGGAGTGGTATGGGGTGGGATAGAAGTAGGGTAAGGGAAGTGGTTGATATAAGTGTGGAATGGGGTAGGGGAAGTGTTTTGGTGTGGTTGTTACGAGTGAGGTGGTGGGGTGGTGGTGCTGGGTTAGGAGTGGGGTAGTGTAGGAGTGGTGTGGTTATTAGGAGCAGTGTGAGTGGGGAAAGTGGTTGGGTGTGGATGATGGCTGGCAATTAATGAGATTGTTTGGCGGACGTCAGAGTAATTAAATCATAGGTCAGTATGATAGAGTTTCAACTCCAGACACGCCATAGGAAACTGGAATAATAATGTACTGTATTGTATTAACAGTCCAAGGTTATTCTTTGTATTTCCTGAACCCCTCAATGAAGTTACTTTTAATGAAGGTCGAAACAATAACATTACTAGTAGTCTTTTGTATATACAGTAGTTCAAGATTGAGATTTACTGTACTGACTTTCTCAATGAATTTACAATGCAGTTTTATTACATTTCTCGTTAAAGGTTATTTTAATGTTTCTTTCCTCCCTAATGTATCGCCTCACCAAGTACACGAAACACGAGATTGTTTTCTGGTATAGAAATCGTTCAGAACATTAATTTAACATTCCGTTCTTCAGGTGCTGCAATTATCTGACACTGAACAATGTGCTTATATAACCTAACAGATTCATTAACTCTCTCCATGCTGGAGGCAACTGGAGATGTCTGCACTTAATCCAGCAGGGAGAGGGTTAAGTGTATAAATATCAGAGTCTTCCAAGTCATGAATTGTATTATTAACCCCTTTTCCCTGCTGGATTAACACATTATCCAAAATATGCGTCGATTCTAGTGATTTGATTGGTTGAGAGAAGTCCTGTGAAAAGTGTTACACCCCGGTTTGCCTACTCATAACAATTATGACCTCATAATGAGACATAAATGATTGTGACGTAATTGCAAATCCCATCGATGTGTAGGTTAGAAAGATATTTCGGCATGAATATCCACAAATCCGGTACGTTTATAGTGTAGAACTATTACGATTTTGGATAAATTCGCTGCCAGTGTGATTTCCGGGGAGTACGGGTTTTTACAAGCTGAAATACCGCAGTCTGGGTCTCTCCTATGCGAAATTTCAGCTTGTAAAAACCTGTACACCTCGGAAATCACGCTAGTAACTAATAATGTTCATGATCAGGCCCTGAGATTACTCCTCAAAGTTTTGTTCACAAATCCCTATATAAAATCTTACCCTGAGCTTGAAATCGTACTCAGAAAGTTTCTTAATCTCTGGGCCAGATCTCCTTTGGGCATCTCTTGTTGACATTGGCACGAAGAAGGTTATAATTAGAAACTAACCATTTCTGACAGTGGTAGTATGGCAGTCATCAGGTCATATGGCAGTCACGTGGCAGTGATTGTAGTTATTAAACCCAGGTGATTGTAATTATTAAACCCAGGTGATTGTAATTATTAAACCCAGGTGATTGTGGTTATTAAACCCAGGTGATTGTAGTTATTAAACCCAGTAGATTCATCCTAAGTATTGCCTCCAGCAGAATGAAGATTAATATTCCATTTGTTTTCTATTCTGCAGGTGTTCGTGGATGGCCGGTATTACAGATAAACACCCTTGTATCAGGCTGAGCGATTGATGTAACACAGATCTGTTGAAGTGAACATGTTGAAGGTATGTTGTACATCTTATGTTCGTTGTACATCTTGATTCATGTTGTAATTTAATGCTTTTACCATACAGTGAGTTCCTCAAATTTAGTGGTGAAAAAAAAAGCTACGAAAGTGATGATGTGTATGCCAAGTGAATGTATATTGAGTATCCAATTTAATCCAAACCACATCCATATCTGTGATTGTATTCCTTTAAGATATTTGTTCATAAATAATAATAATAATAATAATAATGTGCGTATATAAAATGCGTCAAATCCATGCTCGAAAGCTTGACATAGAGCTACATTATTAATATCACTTAGTTATACTTTAATATTTCACATCACTAAACCAATAAACAATTTGGAATGATATATCTTGAATTTATTAACACATCATGTTAGTGTGAATTTAAAATCAACGTAAATAGACAGTGAATTGTTGTTTTAACGTCATTGCGGGAATCTTTCGTCCATACACTACGAGCATTCTTGTAAATAATAGCACATGTTCATCATCCTTTGGCAAAAATACCCTGCTCTCTTTCAAACAGTTGATTGAACTTTGACAAGCGTTTTTACTCCACTCGAGTTTGCCAATTACATGTGCAAATAAGAGGAACAAATATGATTTTGCAAGCTGATTGTGGCTTTATCTAAACAAGCTTGCTGGAGTATTTGAAATCTCATCCAACAGGTGGATTGAAGTGCTTTGCTCATAAGGACAGTAAATGTTTGTTGCGGAGCATACTGTGTTGTCAATGGCAACCAGCGAACTACATATGTACACGAGTCGCATATTGGTGAAAATATTCCTGCAGCGAAGTAAAAGATTAACACTCTCCCTGCTGAAAGCAACTGAAGATGCCCTTATGAGCAGTGTTTTTGCCTAATCCAGCAGGGAGAGGGTTAAATCTCAATCCAATCTGTATTTCAATCTGTATTTTCGCCAATTTTATGTATTTATGTATAAAATTCAGTTACAAACCGAGGAATTCATCATTTCTTTTCTGTATCGCATTATGTACCTGGTGTAGTGTTTTTAAATCGATCGTTCAATATCTGTAATACAAATGACTGGTGTCAGTCACATTGATGTTTCTCGTTAATAATTGCAAATCGTTTCACGAAGCTCTTGTATCTAGTTATGAGAACATAAGCACTCGCCTAGTGATGTAGTTAACATGGTGATTGGGTGCTTATTAGAGCGCCATGGTCTCGTAGTGGATATGAAAGCTTCGAAAAATAAAACCCAGGGAAAGTCATTTTTCTAGCCAGTTTTGAACACCAGAAAAAGGTTTTAAATTATACTTCACCATTTTAATCATGCATAATCTTGTCACGCTTTTTCAAATATCTTGACGAAAACATGAACTGATTTTGGTAACTTCATTACAAAAATTTGTTCTGCCTTTCAAAATCCAGTCGGATGTGATCACAAGCTGTCTCGAGATCTGATTACTATTGATTTGTGGTTTAGAATCTCTCGTTGTCGTCCTTTTGACACGGGAATGCGTTGAATAACCTGACAGAATTGGGGTAATGTGACATTAAGTGAATCATGTCAGTTGTGATGGGGAGCTACAACACTGTATTACATTTCTAGCTTCATTTTCCTTTTTTTTCCTTCTTGTAATGAACATGCAATTGAAGAATTTAATATGAGAAATTTTCAAATTAACTTCAAATTCTGACTGAATTGGAATTTGAAAGTAAAAACTGATGTTAATATTGAAGACTAGATAGTCTATAATCTGCAATATTTCAAATTAACAAGATTAAATAAATGATTGATTTAGTACATTCTGCATTGTCAGTAGTTCTTATTTTATATCTTCCGAGAGGCCATTTTGAAAACTGGTAACCAAATGATAATTTATTTTTATTAAGAATTTATTTATGATTAACCCTCTCCCTGCTGGATTAAGCGCTGTCCTAGCTATTTAGGGCATCTCCAGTTGCCTTCAGCATGGCGAGAGTTAAATATATCTTCCTGCTTGTTTCACATTGATGGTTTACTTGTTTATCTTGTTACTAATTGAGCCTAACCAGTTAACTGTTCAGGAATTTAATATTTCCAAACAAAAATATCGCCAGGCAGTTTGTCATCGTCAGATTTCTATATCTTCAAACACGCTGTCACTGTTTTGCTCCTCTTAAGGTGTGATGTTATGACAGCTCGTATGTAATGTGCATTAAATTAGATCTGTTTATCATTCAGTGCATTAAATTATGTCTGTTTATCATTGCAGGTGGCAAGTGGGAGTAGAGAGGTTATCAAGGGAGATAATCTTTCTGCTTGTAGATGTGCTGCTAGTGACCTCCCTTGAAGCTGCTCCATGAAATGCACTTGATTACGAGGAGTGACGCCACTTTCCGAGTGAAAGGAAATTGTTGCCCTGCTGGAAACATGGAGTTTACTTTGACGTCTGCTTCCTCCGAGAACTGATAAGAATTCTGCAAGGATGTAACGTGTGATTGTTCAAGGACCTGTGTGTTTTCCTCATCATGGAATGGATTTCAAGGAAATGATTCACCAGAGGCGGTATTGAAACGTATAAATACGACTGGGAGATAAGCAGTTTGGTTGGAAACGTTTCTCATGAGATTTCAACTTGCGATGGTTTATTCAATTTGTGATGGCTGAAGATTTCATGGAGGTGTGTTGTGTGTACAGTTTTTTAGTTTAGTCTGCGAGTATGGCAGCAAAGAATCAGTCGTACCAGCCTAAGTCCGAGACAGAGAAGCGAGCAATGCAAGCAGTGGCGTATTACCAACAACAGGTGGCGCCGGCGTATGTCTCCGGGAACAAGGGCGGTAGTCACTCTGCCATGAGTGCCAGTTATTCCGGTGGTCACCCTAGCAACCACGATCAGGATCGCCGTGACTACCTGGAAGGATACACCCACGGATCCACGGAGGAAGCATTGAATTCTGGGATTGAACCCGCATCCTCGAACAATTTCTATCGCGCTCAAATGAAGGCAGGGATGATAAATATGCGCAGCTCAATGAGCGAGCGGAGCGGAACCAACCGGCTTCGTTCTAGGACGTTTCACGGTCCAACCAGTCGGACTAGAACCCAGAATTACAGTATAGACAAACCTAAACCCAAACCTAAAGTACCACCAAAACCTGTGGATAAGAATCTGTCTTCTCAAAGGACTAGTCGCGGGTTATACCGCAGCAATAGTAATCTAGAAATGGACACTGCCGAGCCAGTCGAGGATGATTTATCTCCCTTGCATCGGGAATACGGCAGCACGTCATCTCTGGATCTCCTGGGGACGAGTGGAGATAACTTCTTCGCCATGTTGAAAGGATACCAGAACGAGAACATCGACCAGCGCAGTCCGGCCCCACCTAAACTTCAGGAACTCCTCAGGGGTAAAGTCGACGCGAAACCCCACGTTTTAAACGGCGCAGCAATAGTGGACAAAGACCTTGACGACATCACCGACAGCCCCAAAACGAAAAGCAAATCAAAATTCAAAGACAGAAAGGCGCGGGCGAAATCGATAACCGACGGAAATCCCGGGATTTTAAAAAAGGTTTTCGGGAGCAAACCTGACGCAGACGTTACCGGGAAAGCAGACGCGGGTTTCCCCGACGACGGTCGGTCCGAGGAGCGGTATCGGCGGAAAGCGTTTGTGCACTTCGACTGTCAGAGTGTCGGTGTGAGTCTGACGGACATTAAGAACAAGAACCATTCAGGGATCATGAAGAACACCGCCACTGGGGCGTCTGCCGCCTCCTTCAACAGGAACAGCTTTGCCGGTGATAAGGACGATCCGGACATCATCGCCGGAACCGACGAGGGCGACGGCAAAACCAACATTCTAGTGTTGTCGTGTCCTTTCTTCCGAAACGAAATCGGGGGGGAGGAGGAAAGGATTGTGAGTTTGACGAAATCAACAGGACAAAAGATTTCGCCGAATGGCGCGGGTTCCGGTGGTAGGAATCATACTGCAAATAGACTCCCGGCTTGTTGTGGGGTAGCCATCTTGGATTCCTCTCCTTCTCCGTCTGGTCAAGTGTTACCTCCCTTGATATCCCACAAAGGTCATGTGATAGAGTATGTTGACTCTGGAGCGTATTACTATCGACATTTCTTCTATGGACACGGTAAGTTTGAATATATTTTGATTTAACATTGAACATATTAATATTGTCTTTGACAGGTTTATCGTTGAATACCTTGAAAACATTGAATCATATCAACACATTTTATTGGACTATCACAAAATCATGTCCCATCAAAATGTCCGAGAAACTTTACCATATGTTTAAAGGGCAAGACCATAATGATTTTAAAGTATTTTCTTTCAAACTTTTATGGTCTCTAAAAATAGATTATATTATTATCGTCTCAGAAATATATAAAAATACTGCTGTTTTTAGTTCCTTGTATATTATTATTTTAATTGAAATACACAAATGTAGACACATCCAAAATCGTCCATGACTTATCGTACTTGTCGTCCGTGTACCGTGCACCAGTATTCTCTCGTTGCTACCCAATGTGGAAATCCACATATTTCGCTGGTTAGAACGCATGCATTCGAGGAAGTGGCACCAGCATTAATAGGATATATCGACAATCTACATGTTAAAAATATCTTTAAACATAGTTACATATATGCTAAATAATGGCTTGATACATAACGCAGGCTTTCTACTAGTGTAAACTACAAGTGACGTGACGTCACAATGGTGGAGGCAAAGTTGAGGTTAGGTTTCTACATGAAGTATGTGTCATTTGTAGAAAGCTGATAGCAACACAACTGAAAAATGTTCATTTTGTTACCGTCGCTACGTACATGCACGGAACCATTTCAAAGCATTTCAGATCAACTACTGTATGAAAAAGCTAGTGTAGTATCTGTACCCCTTACACAAGCGGGAACTTGAATCTGAATCCATTGTACTCCCTAGATACCTGGATACTGTACAAGACCAGCGCGGGGTACACGAACGACAAACTTGTGCAATAAGCAATGGCTTGTTTTGGTGCATGTTCTGCGGTCGACACCAAATGACCGTTTTTTATTTTTACCATTTTATATTCAATGTTCATACATAAACTGACGCAAAACACTCATTTATTTCCATTTTGAGCAGATAGGCCTAAATCATTATGGTCTTGCCCTTTTAAGAAAGCAAACAGATACTAGCACAAATCCAGAATATTCCTGTTAACATTTCTTAATAACACGCACACAACAGGATATTTTGTATATAACCAATAGCAACCTAATGCACACAATACAACATTAATTCAACAGATTAAGGAGTAATATTTAACACGTTCATCAGATTAATTGTCTATCATTTCTTATCCTCTGCCCCAAAGCATGATCCTGGCTAAATGCAAAATTATTAATGTCTAATTTTCTCATTTTGAATCGAATGAAATATTTGACCATAAGGCTAAAATATTGACTCAGTCATGCTATATGGATCAATGCTATGTGTTTCAATAATAAGAATATGTTTATTGATGGTAACCATAGCAACATTTGTTCTTGAGTCTGACTGAAAATAGGAAATTCTTTGTTTTTCATTTTTAACAATTTGCTAAAACCTTAAATCTGTTTTCTTTTCTTTGATATAACTTGCCAATATTGGCATTGCTTACATTTGAGAGAGAAAAAGTCTAAGCAGTTAACATGTTAACTGATCACTATTATAATTTATGTGTATTCATTATCATTTTGATTAACATATTTCATTAACAGTACAACTAAAATATCATATGACCATGATGACCAGAAATCTTTGAGATCTTACATTTTCATTATTAAGGAATCTAAAACATTTTGCTATATTATATTTATGTGGTTTGTAGATTAAGAAAAGGTGGGTTGTATGTATTCTAAATTAATCCAACAATGTGTTCATAGTCGAGCCAGCGATAACATCATCACCTAAAATGTAAATACTGTAAGCGTAAAGTCTTATCACCTCTGATAATATTATCCTAGACATGTTTAAGTTACATCAACACAAAAACTTCCTGAGATGAAATAATCTTACATCGTGATTACAAAGTTCTACAAGCACAAGCCTGTATAGGACTCTTGACAGTATGAAAACAAAGCAATGTACGTGTAGTGGTATTGTACTTGCCATGGACATTTTAGCTAGATCGATACAAGTTGGACATTTCTGTAGCATTACAAAATTACAAATTAAATTTATCTGGTGCAATGACTTATTCAGTTGAATATAATAAAATTAATTATAAAGTTTAATGCTAATATAAATCAATAACATTCATACACAAAGAGATCAGATAGTGAGTGATAAAGTAAGATGAAATACGATGAGAGAAAATATATATACCACTTTAATAGCAGCTATTAACCGTATTGTATACAGTTAGTATTAAATACTAATATTAAAATAGCACTAAAACAATGAGATAATATAAACATGATAAACTTACAAAATAACTAAAATGATTTTTAAAACTATATTTTTAAACTGTAAACTATATAAACTATATTTTTAATCTTGTATTGTAAAGCGCTTTGAAACAGGCAATAAGCATGAAAAGTGTGCAATATAAATATGGTGTTTATTATATATAATGAAACAACTGCTGCCAAAACGTTCCTAGTTAAAAACAATCACAGCCATAATTTCTACGACAGAAGCACCCATGGACCACTGTGCAGAGACACCAGGAGTTATGCGGTGTAATACCACTGTTAATGATGACGGAGTATAGATGGCGCCGCAAGCACTAACAATGTCATTATGGCTATATGTGCACATTCCTCGACCCAGTTCACGCTTGAGTGACTCCCAAGTTGTAACCAGCCAGGCTGAACTCGACTTTTTATGGCTCCCATTTAATCACAATTCACTGCTGCTACCTCTTTGCTTGTTGTCAAAGCTTTTATTAATAATAATTGTACTCACTGCACAGACTTTGAACACCTATGGGGATTTTTTCGGGAGTGATGTATTGTCCACATAAATTGTGATAATCAGTCGGCCATTTGTAAAAAGTGCATTAAATGTTTGTGAGCATAATTCTTTGATCCTTTGTGTTTATAACATTCAATATTTTTGCTTTTTATTTGAAAGTGTGATTTTAATGTATGTCATTGTTGTCATTGACACTTAATGACTCTCAAGGTTTTGTTTGTAATAATGTACACAGAAACATTTAATTGTCACATCATCAAATAGCACATGCAAGTTCAATAAGGTGGGATTGAAATGGGATTTATTATTGAATGAAGCACTCTTAAAATCACACAATTTTCATCTCTTTAAAAATGCAATTTGCAGCAAGCACAGAAATGTCTTACTAATTATTTATTAAATATGGCCTTAGTATGTCCTATTCATCACTCAAACTTGCATCTTCTCACCTTCATAAGTGTACCTTTTGTTTTTGCTGTCACCAAAGTAATCTTGTGATTTTAGTGTCTTTAGCCAATTTTGCTTTATTCCTAGAGTTTGCTCATGAACCTTCTGTACACACCCGTTAATCACACATGGTAGACACACATGATGATGCACATCCTTGACACATGAAGCTAACCCAGATCCACCATCCTCTCACCATTGCTCACCCAGATCCACCATCCTCTCACCATAGCTCACTCAGATCCACCATCCTCTCACCATAGCTCACCCAGATCCACCATCCTCTCACCATAGCTCACCCAGATCCACCACCATCCTCACCATAGCTCACCCAGATCCACCATCCTCACCATAGCCCATTCAGATCCACCATCCTCTCACCATAGCTCACCCAGATCCACCATCCTCTCAACGTAGCTCATTCAGATCCACCATCCTCTCACCATAGCTCACCCAGATCCACCATCCTCTCAATGTAGCTCACCCAGATCCACAATCCTCTCACCATAGCTCACTCAGATCCACCATCCTCTCAACGTAGCTCACCCAGATCCACCATCCTCTCACCATAGCTCACCCAGATCCACCATCCTCTCACCATAGCTCACCAAGATCCACCATCCTCTCACCATAGCTCACTCAGATCCACTATCCTCTCACCATAGCTCACCCAGATCCACCATCCTCTCACCATCACTTCACTATTCTCAGATCACCAGAACTTCTGCAGCGTGGACGAAAACCTGGGGCCAGTAGCTATCAGTATTCGCAGAGAGAAAGTGGACCCCGAGGACCGAGTCAATCACCTGGGGAAACCAGACTACGGCCTATACCAGTACCGAGTCATCTGCCGCACCAGCGAGGTGAGTTATCTGCCGCACCAGCGAGGTGAGTTATCTGCCGCACCAGCGAGGTGAGTTATCTGCCTTACCAGCGAGGTGAGTTATCTGCCGTACCAGCGAGGTGAGTTATCTGCCGCACCAGCGAGGTGAGTTATCTGCCGTACCAGCGAGGTGAGTTATCTGCCATACCAGCGAGGTGCAACTCCCAACACAGGCAGCAATTTTACAAGTTCTGGCTATAAGATTATGAAACCTTTTTGAGTACGATTTTATTTGAATCCTCTAATTGTTCAAACACCTAAATTAATCACACACAAAAAATCCAAAAGTAACCATTTCAATGTTCATGTTTTCAATAATTTGAATATGTTTGGAATGTTTAGAAAACATTTTCTATAATTTCTTCCAATTTCAGCTGACGACTTTACGAGGATCTGTGATAGAAGACGCAATACCGTCGTCCACTCGGCTCAGCAGCTCGCGCGGTGTGCCCATCAAAGAAGTGCTAGAGTTTGCCCTCCCCGACGTCCAGATATCATGTCTCAAGCAGGCCACGGCCGGAAGCAAGACCGCCGAACAACTGCTCAGTGTCGACGAGCAAGGGGTAAGACAAGGACATGCATTTGAAGCAATTCTGTCAATGTTAACTGTGCAATAATTAAAAATAAATAAATTTAATGTCAGCGGAGTTATTTTTTTAAAGAATTTCACCTTAATCCTGGAACTTTGTTTTGATTTTTTCTTTTCTTGGACATTAACAGACCTGCCTACCTTTCCGGTTTCTCCGTAATGTTTCCTGAGAAATACCTTAAATTACGGTATTCCGGAGATGCA
>JAUTBV010121773.1:0-13025 GCA_032361325.1 Lepetodrilus fucensis
TTCAGCGAGTGCAATAAAATTATTCCACTCGGGACATAAAGTTGATATTCAATAGAACATCGTGTAATATCCTCTATTTATAAAATGTTGTCCACAATGTATGAACATCTTTTTGATATTTAATGTATTGTGATCCTTTTGCTGCTATATAGTCATACATTATCATGACCATTGACATAGGTCGCATTACAGTCGATCTGTAAAGAACCCGTTACGAAATAGGCCCTACGCACATATATACATATTGCATATTATAAGTCACGTACACTTACTTTTACATGTGCAGATATCACATCCGTTCTCGTCTTTGACAAACCCATGTTCGCAATACATCATGCACATCACTGGAGAACACTTGTTATCTGTTATTAAACATACATGTGAACTAATTAATTAATGTTGGCCTAAAGATATAATATATGTTTAATTTATGCAAATATAAGTTTATTATTTACAAATGAGATTGCACTTGATATAACGAAGTAAAGCCAAGTACTATCGGCACTATCGACACTATCTAAAATGTTCTTTTAAAAATAAAAAATTATATATTTTAACTAATATTGTGCTATTAAAATACTAGTATATGCAATATTTATGCAAACTCATACATTTAAATGTGCGTTGTTTCAACCAAGAATAATATAACTTTGTAAAATATATTCGTAGTGCGTGTTAAACAAATGGCCTTGCAATTATTTTCTACTAGCCTACTTTGATTGTATAACAAATATTCGCTGCAAACAAAGTTACATTGATAATACGATATCATTTTTATATACAAAAGTAAAGTATATAATAATATGGGCGGACGTCGTTATATGCTTCTTTTACAAGCACACAATCATGTTCGTGTCAAGTTACAATCTAAAACATGTTTATTGTTTTATTGCCAAATAACAAATCTGGGCCTACCTTATACTCACGAGCAATCTCTAGAGTTGTAAAACTGAACGATTGAGATTATGCTGAGAATATTATGTAAGATATAGAAATAGCCTACTTTTTATTATATTCCTATTAAAAATACATGAACATTTTTCATACATACAATGTTGATAGGTTCCACAGTGTATAACACTTGGAAAAAGATACGATACATACTGTATACGTAACTGTATAGTTGAGTGCAACAGTCAGCGCTTCGAACATGTCATATGAACCAGAATAAAACCGCTTCGAATCCTGTCGGAATATTGGGTTCTGGCAACATTTCAAAAGATAATTAGGCCTACGTTAAGTTTTACAGACCAGAACGACTGGGGTGTGAAGTCAATGCTGTAGACTACTATTTATAATACTGTTATATTTAATCTGTACCAATTTTTAGTGGGTTTTCATCAAGATACATTTAATATGGGTAGGCCCATACTATATATTATAGTCCCCTAACCATACTCAGTACAGCGTAACTTATGGTCAGCATGGAAGGCTAGAAGAATCTTGAGCTAGACTAATAGCATCCTCGAAAACTCGGGCCATTATGAATACACTTATTTGACGGAGGTTAGTGTAGTCATAATGGCGTGGGTTTTCGAGGATGGGCTGATAGTGGATATAACTTTATCACAGGGCAATAATTTACTATAATTTACTATAAATTATTCATTTCCGAAAGGTACTACAACTACAACAACTACATAGGCCTATGTTACAACAAGACATAGGCCTACAACAGAAATCATTCTCTCTTTCAAAACAGAAAGAGAGATACACCAGAAATCACTCTGTTATAACTTCAAGAAACGATGGACATCTCAGGGAACTAACAGGAGAAAGAATGTTATACATCGTACTCTTGAGACTGATGCCTTCTACTTCCTTGCCTTCTCCTTGATCCTTCTTCTGCTGTCGACATCTACATATCTCGCACCCTTCGTCGTCAAGGAGGAAACCATTCTCACAGTACATCCGACACTTGGGACGACCTCTGCAGCCTGACGACTGCACCAACACTGCGACATCGACAACGTAATATTCAGAAAAGAGGAAAATATAATGGAAAATACAAATAGAAAATAATATGGTCGTCGTTCGTTTCCGTTAGTCGGTCTGGACGGTCAATACGAACGTTGTCGAGAGTATATATAACATATTGCAGGTACGCAAATTTCGGTTGATATGCATGGTTTTACTGAGAATATTTATAATACATTGAGATTACTGTAAACAAATACTGAAGTATATTATTCTAAAACATTAAAATACATGTTTGTTGCGAAAGTAATTTGTCAGGTTGTACAGTAGGCCTACGTGTCAAAACGTCAGAATACCTTGATTTCTGCCAATCTAACAATGTATTAGTTTATGACTGCATGGAATGGTTAGAAAAATATAAATAAATGTTAGGCCTACTGTAATCTATGAAAATAATGCTTAATAAACTTTCTATAACACAGTGTTTCAGAAGCAATATTTAAAAACAACGATGTAATCTATAGGCTACTTTCAGTACAATTACATTCACATATATTATATTTGATTATTTTTAATGGGAACTAGCCTTAGAAGTAGGAATGTATGCCTACATTTGACCATGGAAACCTTTATGAAATTACTGTGGTTTTGAATATTAAATTAGTGCTTTACCTCGCAGCGGGAATATTTCGCGATATTTTATTTATAAATGTGTTACTAGTCTACAATAGTTATTTAAACATCACATTAGGAATTACACATTAGGCATTACACATTAGGAATACCTTTAGAAATTGAATGAAAGATAACAATACAATAAAATGTTGCTTCTTACCAATGGTGCATACTAGAACGCCAACAAACAGTAGTAAGTTCATCATCGCCCGCCAAACAAGACTGTCTGGATGTAATGACTTTCTAGCAGTTTTATATCGAATTCTTACACCTACTCCTTCTCGTTCATAAATCACTGCCAGACACGCCACATGCTCATTGTAATACGGTGTGAAATTTTACTTGAGTTATCCCAGTCATTCATAATTGCTTCATAGAATTTGTACGAGTTGTGTCATTTTGTTTTTCCTGTAGTTTGCGTAATGCATAGCAATCACGTGCTGTTTGTACGACTTTCTATTTGTTTACGGAACGTTTAGTTTTCCGACGACAGAACCTGATGGTACTTGAGTTCGTGTCAGGTCGTAAATTTCCGTTGTCGAGAAAATCTGGTGCCAGGGGACTACACATTATTTACTGGCGATGCATGTAACACGAGTAATATATAAGTGATTGTACGTTTGTTAAGAGTAAACATGCATGTCCGGTTTGCAATTGCATGTCATAAAATGGCAAAACTATCACCGATAATGACGAATTGAATGAATTCAACTCTATTTTAAGTTATACTTTATACGTTTCAAGCAACCTATACACCTTCCTATTACCGGTATATTGAAACTTCATACTGTAGGGTAGTTCAATTTCTTATTATTTGAAGAAAAATAAGTTTCAATAAGTAAAAGTTTAATATTTTATGATCAAACGTATTTTACTTGAAAGAAGGTAGGTCTACATTTGATTTGTCTACACAAGTATATTGAGCAACAAGCTATATATACATTATCTGTATGTCCCATTGATTTTCAATATTTTCATTTACGTAAAAAAAGTTTTTGCATATCTGGCAATATAAAATACAAATAGTGGGACGTCCCAGCATGCTTGTGTAAACAAATCAAATGTACTTATCATACTTTCAGGTACAAATAAGCTTGGCCATGAAATATGTTGACAAACCGCAGTTGTATGTTTTAACTCTCTCCATACTGGCGGCAACTGGAGATGCCATAAAGAGCAGTGTCTGTGCTTAATCCAGCAGGGCGAGAGACGCTGGACATTTTTTAAGTTTTAAGGATGGTTTCTATATTTTCCAATATTCTCAATTCCCACGTATAGTTGCTATGGGAAAGTTGTGAACCCATGACCTCGTTACTGGGATGTCACCTCTCAGACGTCAATGAAGACTTCTTCCTGTCTGCTCGTCAATACTCGCCCACAGTGTCTATCCACTTTGTGCTGTAGGATTGCTATGTCAAGGAGGCGGCCATTTCCGCTGTGAGGAGCATGGATGATAGGCAGTCACAATAAAATAAGATCCGAAACTAACGCTCAAACAGATATATATGACACTCGCTCCGTTACAGTCTCAGGTAATCGCCATACAAAATCTGTCCATTTGAACTCTTGACCGCAGCCAATCACAGCTTCGCCTAATAAAACTCTAAGTCATTTACAAACTTTCTGCAGTTTATATAACATTGTAAACCGGCCACTGATTGGCTAACACTGCCTAGCGCAAGCGGCAATCTGATGTGAGGTAAATTCCGTCAGATCTCAGCTGTGCCGAGATATGATTTTAATGAGATTGGGATGATAGGCCTACTCAGTGTTATTCAGGTACCTTGTGCTGTCGATTAACAATACAAGAGTAGCATCGCTGCAATTGTAGTGCTACTAATCGACACACACAATACAGTGAATGCACATACCCCTTCAGCAAAACACATGACATGGACAAGAGTAATGGATGGCGACTGGTTTATTATTCCATGCATTCATATCACTGTATCAGCAGTGTGTCGACATACCCTTCCAGAACAGACAAAACCATGTCATAAACAGTCGGTCATTCATCATATAACAAATAGAATCACATCCCCCTAGACCCAGACTGTCCTAGATCAGCCTCCAACTGTCAACATTATGACCTATTAATTATTTATACAGGGATAGAACTACACTCCAGAGATAATAACTAACTTTACAACATACTCGCCCGAATAATGATACAAATAACAAATGTTTACAAAAGACATGAATTCCTACTCGCGCTTAGGATACCTTTAGCATTGGGTGAAATGGCCCGGGTGAGCGGGGAGTGTTAATTGCGAACCCTGCACTTGTCCGGCAGCCCGATTAATGTTTTCATAACGTTATCTTATGGGCTAGTAGACATTTCATGTTTTGTTATTTACATCATTATTTTGTCAAGTATGTTTTAAAGTCAAGTTCCACCCCTGTTAATGTTGACTTGAGTGGACCACAAATGCCACCAAGGAGACCAAACGGCTCTGGGACAGTAACGTATGTTTAATACAGCATTCATTATGTGATTAGAGGACGATAGATGTATTCAAAGTTTCTGGTTCGATTCCATTGGTTCATAAATCTTTTTACAACGAACATCAGGGGGGCCTATTCTCCAAACATTCTTACGACCGTATAGTAATAACGATTCTTAATAGTATGGCTACGAACTGTTCTTAGGCTAAGAAGTTCGTAAGAATGTTTTGAGAATAGGCCCCGTCTATTTAATTTCAGTCTGCATGGTTTTCAAAAATATTCTCTCGCAACGTCTCTCCGCCATCTCCAATCAGTGTTCAGCGATCCCATGTATATACAGCACATGTTGGGAACAGCCACAGCATCATACATACTTTATATTTGCTAATGACATAGAATGTATTACCAAGTTCACAGCACCTTCAAACATACCCATTACCAAGTACAGTAGACCTCGCATATAACGTACTAATTGAGGTCTTGCACGGAACAATCGTTTGGGTGGAAGAAAACGGTTTGCGTGGCAGAAAAGAATCTGATGACGTGAGCAACGGCGACAAATCCTGTTGTCTTGCCACCCGCAATGCTATGCGACGTATCGAGTGGTGTCACATGCAAGATCTCAATTGGGATCGTCTATTTTTGTCCGTAATTAGCGTTAGATGGGACCTGGACTTCCAGATTCAGTACGTTATAGGCAACTGTCCAGTTTATGCGAGGCCGTTGTATGCGAGGTCTACTGTATATACTTTCGAGCAAATTCCTGTACATAACCATCAATCGTGTACATAATATAGTAATTTCTATAAATGTGGAACATTAATGTATTGCTAACACAATGACATTCCTCGCGAGCAAATTCCAATTACTAGCTTCGAGAGCCGACAGATTGGTCTCATCTTGGTCTTATCGCGACTAACAACAGCTATTTAAGTCGAAGGTCTAATGTGGTTGGGATGTCCACAGAACATACAATACACAGCAATGCATCGTTTATCGGCCTTTCTATCGCCATTTGGTTAGATTTGGCTCGATCATCTTCAACACATTGCCGGTCACTCTAAACAAAATCCTTGGTTTTCGAGCTTCCAGCACATATAAATATAAACTGCGTTAATATTTTGGCAGCAACATAATATTTCTCAATGCAATGTACATCTTTTTCAGCTTTATTAATCGACATAAAGTACCAGATGACGCCATAACACATGGAATACCATTTCACGCTAAATAATAAACCGTGGCAATATATATCGGTTCAGCAGTTGTTCTCGTCAATATTTCTTTCGTCCTTCCGCCAGCGAGGAATGGTCCTAGCCGCGATGTGAACACATTGGAAGAGTCATCAGAGAAGTGTTAAGACATAGTCTACCCGGCTTCATCGTCCTCATCATCTTCGCCATTTTCTCCGTTCTCAGCGTAATCGTCCTCATCCATATCTTCCTCGTCCTTTGACTTCCTCTTGACCCCAGCCTTGTCCTTTACGTCCTTTCCGTTCATCTCTGATTCCTCAGCGCTCAGTTCATCTGGTGATTCGTCCCACAGGTCGTCCCAATCCTCCTAATAACGGAGAGAAAAACACATCACAGTTTTGTTTATAAAACAATAAGCAGGCAATCTTTCTTGAAACACGAGAAAAAAATAAAGTAAAATGGCTACAGTTTTGTGCGAGAATTTCAAGAGTGAAATTAAGAGTAAATGCCATTTCCTGATGTTATTTATTTCTATGATCTGGCGGTGGGCGATATTCTTGTTGCCGGTGGGTGATATTCTTGTTGCCGGTATAGCAACAAATTTCAGCAGAAAACCAGCCCGGGTTCAGGGGGGTCCACATGCCACAAGAAGTGTCCAGTGCAAATAAATCATCCAAATTCTGCGCTTGGGGTGATAACTGTATAGTCATCATCTGTCAACACATATATGTGTACTGTATATATATATATATTTTGTGTGTGTATACTGTATACTTTTGTGTACTGTATACTTACTCCAGATTCGCTGGGTAGAATATCGGACAAAGGGATGTCTTCATCAGATGATTCTGCAACATATACAAAACGACATCAATAGTGGATTTAGTATCAAAACTGAAAGGTTTTTATTTCCAGGCATACATAGATGCATCATCTACGGGTAAAAAAACCTGACGATTTCCCCCATACCACCCACATGTACTACAAATATACATGTAGATTGGCGCACTGCATGTACCATGTAGGTACACCAGGGGTGCGTTCAAAGACGCAAGCGCTGAGTAAGCCATTTAGCTAAACTGGTTCCCTGTCCCATGTATGGTTCATATACGCTTTATTGAGACAGTGGCTAGTTTGGTAAGCCGCTTGTCTTTTAACGCACCCCAGGAAACATCTACTTGATTATCATAGCACCAAATGCCGAGTCTTCTCCATGAAGAAAGTGACACTGTTTTGACGGTGCTACTAATATCTAACATTTCCCTAGCAACTTATTTTAATATATTGACAATATTTTCCTAGCAACTTATTTTAATATCATAGACAATGCTTTCCTAGAAACATGTTTCATATCCTAATCAAGATTTACCTAGCAACTTGCTCAATATCCTTACTTCAATATCAGACAATATTTTCCAAGCACCTTATTAATATCCTAGCAAAGGTTTTCTTAGCAACTCCTTACTACAAAGAATGTTTTCCTAGCAACATTTCAAACACTAACCATCCTGGACTAACAACAATGGCTGCTGAGATTTCCCAGCATCCTCCTCTTCTTCCTGGTCACGTGACGTGATCTGAAATCGACAGTGAGGGAGTGAATATGGAGTTCGGATTTTAACGTCAACAGAAACAGGTTTTTAAATCGTTGCCAAAAATAATACTTTCTCCCGGTGGCGACAACAATACTTTCTCCCATTGATTTTTAATCTGCATTTGTCAAATTCCCAATAAAAGACCAAATTAACATTAATTTCTAAATATGAATCATGGAAAAGTTTCACAGTTGTCTCCCTTACCTGAGTGAGGACAAGATCCAGCTTTCCTTGCAACCGTGACAACTTGGTGAACATGGCCGTTCGAGCATCCATCATCTGGTAAAGCGAGCCCAACTTTTCCACAATTTCCGGAAACTAAAACAAATTAACGCAAAGCTTCAATATCATGGAAAACCTCCACTACAAATAGTACATATGAAGATATAGATTTTCAAAATTAAAAATAATTAGTATGCATAAGAGTTATCGGGCCTGCTCAAAGTTTACTTAAAACCCATTACTACTTCATAGGCAGTTGAAAAGATCATACTATAAGTGCAAACCAAGTTATTAAACTCATAAAAGTGTTTGCAATGACGGGCAACAGAATGGTGGAAGCTATACAAGAACATCATGTGATGACAAGACAAGAGTTCAAGATATATTTAAATAATATTGCTGCTATCACTGTTAAGTATAAGAATGATCTACTATGGAGTAAAATATGCTCACCGTCATGAGATACGATGTATGAATAGTCATCATAGCCTTCAGCCATTTCACACTTCTACCAGCACTGAAATTAAAATAAAAAATATAAAATAAAAATTTACATTAATTTCAAATTTCTACCAGCACTGAACTTGTGAAATTGAAATTAAGATTGTAAATATAAAAAATTTAAAGTTTACACGAGGAACTCTGCAACATCTTGTTCACCACTAGTAATTATGGGGTGTAACCCACAGGATACAGTTTACATGATGAAATCTGCAACATCTATTCAAAGCTAGTAGTTATGGGGTGCAACCGACAGGATACCATACCTGTCTGTAATATGGTACCATAGATAAAGAGGCGCTATGCCCCTACGGGTACCACATTAACAGAGCGGTATATTATCCTGTGGGTGAGTGAGTGAATATGGAGTTTAACGTCACTGCAGGAATCTTTCAACCATTTGCAACAACAGCTAGGATGCCAATCAACGACCGGTACCTCTGAGGATTTCCCTCCATCCTCTTGGCCAGCTCGTTGACGAGTGGCAGGACGCACGCAATGGGCAACTTCTGCACCGTCTTCTGGATCATATTGTCGCTGCTTCGTTGTAGCACGTTCTGTGGAGCATAGAAAGTCTTAATACATTCTGTGCAATACATTCAATTTTATAAATACGCAAAGGGAGATAAATTAGTGATATTGTGCTTCTATTCTGTGAAATCTAGAATATCATGTCGCAGATACGGCCTTGCATAAACTCGCCTATAACGTACTGGGTATCGTTTCTTGAAGCTCTCATATCTGCTACGAGACCATAAGGACTCTCATAGCCATCTCTAATACATGGGGATCGTGCAGTTACGAGAGTGCTATAGCCTCATAGTGGATACGAGAGCTTAGAGAAACGATGCCCTGAATCTTAAGTCCAGTCTAATGCTAATTACGGTATATGCGGATAACGCACTTCGCATATAACGGACAAAAATAGCAGGTCCCAATTAGTATGTTATATACAAGGACTACTGTAGAATGCAAAGAAAAAAAATCTCCACAATATTCGGGGAATGCAAATGGAGATCACTCCACATTGGACTGGGAATGTAAAGGGAGATGATTGAACTCACATTGAGAAGTGTTCTATCGTTGCTCTGCAGAGCTTGACCTAGAAGATGTACAACACTTTCGGCCATCGGTCGGTTACCTCCCTTGGGGTCGCTCTTGTCTATGTTCATTGCATGCAGCCTCTCTTCCATAGTAAGCTGGAGGAAAAAAGTCCCAAAATGAGAAAAGCGATAATAAAGTTTTCCTTTGGATTACAAAATAAACAGTTTTTTTTTTTAAATGTCTGAATTTACTGCACCTACAAGGCACATATTTTGGGTCACAACAAGGAACAAGAACATTTTCATTGATTGAATATTTTTTTCTATCATACTCATCAAGAGTTAATTCCAAATTCAAAAGTTTCCTGATTTCAAATTTCCAGGCATGGCAACAGTGGAAAGCCTGGGGTCTGGGTGACCCAAGCTATGTCCAGTGCAAATAAAGTAAACCCTGGAAAACGAAATCGGTGGAATTTCGTGGAAAATTGCCATGTCTGTCTAATAACGAAATTTCAGAGAATTAAAAATTATTTTCATTATTGTTCCAGTAGGTAAATGACTGACTGTATTCATTTCAATCACTCGACCAACCCTATAGCAACGAGCGAGTGATGAAAATAGCCAATGACCAAACTCATTATACGAATACCTTCATTGGCTAATTTCATCACATGTCACCCTGGGGTTGGTCGAGTGATTGAATACCATAAATATCATGACAGAAACGTGGTGATTTTTTGTGTGAAAATCGTGGCTAAATTCAGTCAATGAAACAAAAACAAGACCCAGACTATTTAATTCAAATGAAAGCCATACCTCGCCGACAGAGCTGGTGCGTTTCCGTTTCTTCTCCATGTGTTCAGTAGACCAGAATGGGTTCTTGGGCACCATGTTGGCAGGAACAAGCACTGTGGCATCCTTTGACACGCCGGGCGTTCTCACCTGGAACAGAACACAGAACTTTAATATCCCACTATTCAAATAGTATGTCGAGACGACATCTACAAGTATCGTCGATACATGAAAATAAATTAAGTATAAATTTCAATTAAAAATTATAATTGATATATATTGATAATATGTCCCAGGACCTTTGAGCAGAAAAGGTCACAACGACCCAGCTGTTTCAGTGGCCTGTGGTTACTTTCCCTGACCTGTACAACTGAACGTGACATGAGGTCGGGTCAGGTGTCAGTAGGTCAGGGGTTGTTCACAACTCTTGTGCATTTTTATTTATATGGCAAACTAATACATATTAGATCTTAAGTTGGGCATCAGTGGGTGCGCACTCACGACCTTTTGTTCTGAAGTCAGACAATGTTTGGGGGTGTGTGTGTTTGTTTGTGTGTTTTGTTTTTTAAAATTGGGGTTTAGAGTTGCTTTCTAGATTACTGTATTTCAATAATATCATAACTTTTAAATTTAGGGCAAGAGGAAACCGCAATATCTGTAGCGCTGAATGTTGTAGTTAATCTGCAGGCTTTGAACTTGGAACCTTTGGCTCCATGAAGATAAACGGAAGTCCAAATTTCAACAATTCAATAAAAATTGAAATAATACTGATATTGATAATATCTGTACCAGGACCTTTGAGCAGGATAGGTCACAATGACCCAGCTGTTTCAGTGGCCTGGGGTTACTTTCCCTGACCTGTACAACTGATCATGACATGAGGTCGGGTCAGATGTCAGTAGGTCAGGGGATATTTGCAACTTTTGTGCATGTTTATTTATATGGCAAACTAATACATATTACATCTTAGGTTGGGCATCAGTGGGTTACAAGTCGAGAGCTTTTGTTCTGAAGTCAAACAATGTTCTAGTGGTTTTTCGTTGTTGTTTTTTGAATTGGGGTTTAGAGTCACTTTCTAGATTCTTTCACTAATAGCACGACTCGTCAGTTTAGGGCAGGATGAAACCGCAACATCTGCAGCGCTGAAACCTGCGAGCACCGGTTGGTACTGCCAAGACCAAGGATGATAACTGCATTGCCACTCTACAGACACCGAGACAGCGCATCCTATCATTATCACATGAGAAATGTAACGTTCGCGAACATTGATGCCAAGTTTTGAACTTGGGATCTTTGGCTCCATGAAGATAAATGAATTTCAACAATTCAATACAAATTGAAATAATAGCTATGGATAATATTTGTACCAGGACCTTTGAGCAGGATAGGTCACAACGACCCAGCTGTTTCAGTGGCCTGGCGTTACTTTCCCTGACCTGTACAACTGAACATGACATGAGGTCGGGTCAGATGTCAGTAGGTCAGGGGTTATTTGCAACTTTTGTGTGTGTTTATTTATATGGCAAACAGATAAATGTTAAATCTTAGGTTGAACATCAGTGGATTCAAACTTTAAACCTTATCTTTTTTGTTTTGTTTTCTGAATTGGGGTTTAGAGTCACTTTCTAGATTCTTTCACGAATATCACAACTTGTCACAGTTTAGGGCAAGATGAAACCGCAACATCCACAGTGCTGAATGTTGCAGTAACCCTGCGAACACTGGCTGGTACTGACAGAACAAGGATGGTATCTGCATTGCCACAGACAGTTCATCCGATCAATATCGTGTCAGCAATGTAACTTTCGCGAACATTGATGCCGGGCTCAATGAAGATACATGAAATCCAAATTTCAACAATTCAATAGAAATAATACGTATAGATATTTATAATATATGTTCCAGGACCTTTGAGCAGAAAAGGTCACAACGACCCAGCTGTTTCAGTGGCCTGTGGTTACTTTACCTGACCTATACAACTGATCATGGCATGAGGTCAGATCAGGTGTCAGTAGGTCAGGGCTGGCAGCCTGACCAGGCCTCAAAATTACATAAACAAATTCAAGGAGACATTTGGCTCCTGCATAGCCAGAAACACCTAAAATAAGTGAAATATTGGTAGCAAAATGCAAAATTAGGTCGACATGGCATGTTTATTTATATGGCAAACTAATACATATTAGATCTTAGGTTTTCTTGAATTTTTTTTTTAAATTGGGGTTTAAGAGTCGCTTTCTAGATTCTTTCACTAATATCACGACCTGTCAGTTTAGTGCAGGAGGAAACTGCAACATACGTAGCACTGAATGTTGCAGTAAATCTGTGAGTACTAGGTGGTACTGACAGAACAAGAATGGTATCTACATTGTCACTCTACAGGCAGTGGATCCTATCAATATCGCATCAGAAATCTAACTTTCGCGAACTCTGGACCTTTGACTCCATGAAGATGAAGTCCAAATTTCAATAGAAATTGAAATAATCAGAGCTCTAGATAAGCTGCGTATTTGCGTAAAATACCCAATTAAAATTTCCAAAAAACCCCAATTAAAATGGATGGTTTGTGTATCAAAACTCTATTTAAATATACCATTACGCAATTCTTTGAATTGGGGTTGAGTATCGGCAAATTTCCTCTTCCC
>JAUTBV010121784.1:0-13024 GCA_032361325.1 Lepetodrilus fucensis
CCTCTAACACGACCCCAACATCATTCAAATCGGTTAGTTATTAACGAAAATAGGTGCAGCGTCAGTTTGGAGGGGTCATGGGGCAAAAGGGGCCCCTGAGGGGGGTCAAGGGGCAAGACAATTTGAACCCCACCATTTTCCATTACGTTGACCCCATATGAACTCAAAAGTGAAGAAAAATCAATTTTAGCACACAAATCCTACGGGAGCTATGTTTATGACACCTCATATAATACCGCACTATCGGCGATTTAACAAAAGCCCATTATCAGCTTGTTGTTTTTAAACGATTTAAATAGCACGTTCTTAAAGCCCCATTCCCATATATTTTCCCAGTTGTCTGAGACGTTTCTGTGCTATTTAATTACTATAACCCACAAATGTAGACATTTACCTAACTTAATTAGTCAGAGTCGTGAAGAATGGCATATGTATGGGACCAGAGAACAAACCTCATTAGCCTATTATATTAATTGTGTCTATATAGCGTTATAAAGGTCTAGACGTATTTGGACATATTTACTCTGAAACTTTAGAATCACCAGCTGCGTGCATGGCCAAGTAATTCCCTGGCAGTCGATGAATGATAGTTTTCGTGCAAAAATAAATTGATCTCTTCTCTGATGACATATAGATGGATGATCACAGCGTCTTCTCTGTTCGTGGAGACTGTAATGGCTTATCACCGACGATCGTTATTGAATGTGTAATTTCCTGGAAATTCAGAAAAGCAAAGATGGATTTCACTTGAAATTCACCAAAAATGTCAACGGATAATGACTACACGATAATGTAGAAGTGTGACTACGCATGCCAAAGAGTCACGTTCAGACCCCGTGTTTTGAGGTATGAATAGTCCACGAATACCATCACTGTTCGGTTTCCTCTAGTATATATCAATAGTTCATGACAATGATCTCGGTTATAACGGTATTATCTAATAAAGAAAGAGAGAGAGAAGCAAGGTCACGTGAGCACCATACTGATGAGATCATGCAATAGTCGACACACCACTACATCGTCTGTCTAGTGGTCTAAGGTTCTATGCGAAGCCGAATCATAACATTTAACACCTGCGTTATATTCAGTCAATTATCATCGTGGATGGTAAAAATAAAAGTAATAATGTGTGTATCGATTTTGATCGCACTGTGCATTATTGTATCGGTGAATCCATCGTTGACACCGCAAAGTTCAGTGGATTGCAAAAGACGACGAATTCGTCGATGCCGTAGATACATCTCCAGATGGGTATGCCATCGGCGTCGACGAATATACCATTTAATAAATCAAAAGAAAGCAGAAAAAAGCTCCCATCCACCGAAGCTTGCGCCATTCATCGAAGCTCAATCCATCGAACCTTGCGGTGTCCATCGGTTCTGTCCATCGAAACGTGTCTCATTCATGATGTTCCATCCATCGAAATGTGCCTCATCCATCGAAGTTGGCGCCATCCATCGAATATTGTCCTATTGTCCCATCCATCGAATATTGTCCCATCCATCGAAACGTGACTCAATCATCGAAGCTTGCGTCATCCATCGATGTTCCATCCATCGGAAATGTTCCTCATCCATCGCTGGCGCCATCAATCGAATAGTGTCCCATCCATCGAAACGTGACTCATTCATCAAAAGTTGCACCATCCACCAATGTTCCATCCATCGAAATGTGCGTCATGTTTACATCGAACCTTGCACCACCAAAGTTTGGGCCATGCGTCGAATATTGTCCCATCCATCGAGATGTATTCGTCATCCATTGAACCTTGCACCACCCTTTCGAACCTCGCGCCATCTATCGACAGCGCAGTGCGATCGGTAGACAGCGCAGATAGCGTTCATCAATCAGAGATGGAGGAATAAGAGCGAACTGTCTCCAGCTGATTGAGGACAATGTTATATTGGAAGTCTGGATACTGTACAAAGCAGGATGGAGATTACAAATACATAGATAAGTGATAAATGACGAGACAGACAAAGTAGATGGACCACAGGGGACATGCTAGTAATTGTTGTTTATAAGATGGCGTTTCCCCATTAAGAAGTCAGTACGTGTTTTATTGAATCGCCATGCCGAGATCGGAAGATCACATCAAATCATATTTAGAATTCCCTAATGGCATGCCCCACTTTTCTAGTGTTGTAATAAAAGGAATATCGAGGAGTATTGTTTTGAAGTGGGTTTGAGTGTTTGAATGATTGAGCAGGAGATAGTGGAACTAGGGGGTGGGGTGAAGAGGGAGAAGGAGAAAGAGAGTGGAAAGAGAGAGAGAGAGAGAGAGAGAGAGAGAGAAAGAGAGAGAGAGGGAGAGAGAGGGGGAGAGAAGAAACATAGCTGAGAGAGGGAGAGAGATGAGAGAGAAGAGTAACAGAGCTGAGAGAGAAAAGAGAGCATAGCAGAGAGAGAGAAGAAACAAAGCTGAGAGGAGGGAAAGAGAAAGAGAGAAAATAGAAGAGAGAGGAGGAGGAACAGATCTGAGAGAAGAGGAATAAAGAGAGAAGGTATTTTGTTAATCGATGCAAGGAAAGGTGATACCCAAAGGCATTAATCCATAATACGCATGCCCTTGAACATTGATGATCAGCAGCTGTCTTGATATACGTCTTCTTCAACAAAGTTGCATATTCGAGCGGTGACGTCCGGGAACTAAGATGCGTTTAACGACAGTTCCTACTCCCGTCAATCAATATAAACCAGCCAATTATCCGTCTGCTAACGACTGCAATCAGATAAAGAGTTTTACAAGCCTATGCTTTAATTCTCTCCGCGGGGACTACTTGGAAAGGCGAGTAGGTAAATTACCGGTAGATTTCGGCTCACCACGGTGCGTGCATGAGATAGGTGTGTACGTGCGTGTGTGCAAGAAATGACCATACATATATATAGCCGTCCTGTCATTAATTACAAGTGTACGTATCTGTTCAGATTGATTAGTTTCCAACTTTTTGAGGTCATGATCTTGAATCATCGTTATTTCTGCTTCCCGTAAAGATTTACAATGGTGACTTCCAGGCTCCTTTGATATGTCTTATAAACAAATATAAATGTTATGTTCAATATATTTATCATTTAAAATAATGAATTCATGATCACGCGTATGATGCATGTAATATTATACGTAAAATGACACAAGCCATTAACGAGAACTTGGTCTCATTTAATTTGAGATGCTGTGATGAAAGCCTGACCGAGTGTGTTCTAAAGTGTATCTCTGATGTTATGTAGTACCTCCAACAGTTTCAGTTTCTCATATAATTTGATAAATGGTACTATACGTATTTTTGCATTGTGTTTCCTCTAACGTAACCACCAAGTCATCATTAACATGTTTTCAAACTTATCGTAGCGTCATGAATCGTAACTCATATACATTCGTTTTATGACCATCTGACCATAGTATAGTGAACTACACATAATACTCTCGTAGCACTACGATAGTTTTGTGCAATGGCACCTTGCCTTGGCAAAAGTAAATTAATATAGAAATCAACCCAATCAGTGTGCCAAAGTGGATGGCTTTTTGTCGGAGCACTTCAACAAAATGACAAAAACAGATTATCCCTCTGTGTCGACTTGGCACGTAGGCTAGTTTACAAGTTCTGAAAATTCCAATGCCGTCTTGGTTTAACTATAGCCTAAGAGTATATTGCAGATTTGCATCTGGTGCGCATATTTAATTTAAAGCATATTGTGCAACGAATGAGACATTCAGTATCAATCAAGTAAACCAACCGTCGCAGTCCTGGTTTTCTCCGAGGGTCGTAAATAGTTTGGCTTCAGACAGAGGAAATCCCATACGAAATCCGATTTCACATGGGACTAACACGCTGATAAGTAAATCAAATTATTTCACGAATGTTTTCTGAGGCTAGGACTAAAAATATGCCCTTAAAAGAGCTGAGGGCCTATTCTCGAAATGTTCGTAGTCATACTATAAACATTGTTCTTAGGTTATGAAGTTCGTAATAACGTTTCGAGAATAGGCCCCTTGGTTCCTATGCAACTTACAGTGAATAAATATAGTTTTGGGATATAGTATTAGAGATTTATTCAAACGATACAGGGACGATCGAGTTTGAATAAGTGGCGAAACAAAGAAGGTTATGATTGTTCACATTAATGAAATGGATATTCATGAACCTGTCATTGTATTCTGGCGATTATATTCAGTATATTGATGTAATCTGGAGTAGAATTTTCATCGTTCAGCCTGTAGCAACGACCAAAACGATCTTACAGCTCAAGCATTTATCTGGTCGGAGAAATCCAATGAACTCAAAATGTTCTCACTGAAAGGCAATTTCGTGGGTTGTAGCTGGCTTATTATTGGGCCTAGGAATCAACGTCTGGGTTCATTTGGAAAGGAACTGTCAGATTGCATATTATATTGTGTTATAGACGTCATATTCAGCAAGTGGTAACCACATATATTATTCACATTTCAGTCAATATTGCAGGGAAAGCGTTTGATCATTTCTTTTTACCATGCAATTTATATCCAGCGGTTAAAAATGATTATTTGTTTTAAGAGCTATTCCTGGTAATGACAGAAGTGTAAATCCCTAAGGTACTAGTATCCTAAATGTCATGATCACTCGTACTCAGGATACCTTAGACATTGGCTATTTTAGCTTCCTTTAGTCTTAGAGCACTAGTGCTTATTTGAACCATTATATATCTTACATACCATTCCCAATATGTCCATACAAAAGTACATCACGTACGCTAATGCACATAATTATATGCGTGTTGTCTTTGATGAAGAAATGTATATGCATATGCTATATGTAACAATGCCAATGTAAGAATATGAATTGGGATTATTATTATTTTTTTAAATAATTATATTTTTAAAGAAATCCCAATATTTCCTGTGGCTTCAGCTAGTTTAACCAGCAAGTAGCTTCTAAAGACGTAGATACCATTAGGCCACAAGGTCAGTGCCTGCAGACAATTTAACCTTTGCAAAGCAAATTGAAGACCGTGGCATACCGTACGTAACGCTCCTGACTTCGATGGAAGCTTTAACATCAAATGTGTCGACTGATAAGCGATTGGATACATGCATGTACTGCAGTATAGCTAAACGTAAAATTACACTCAACAGCGAATCAAATACCTCAGCTATTAATGTAATTTATAATGGGATACAGAATAAAAAGAAAGTATCAAATTATAAGACATAGTCGTCTTCTCCGTTTTCTCTAAACTATACTATAGATGGCAGAAAGTAGGCTATTCTCAGATATATCTTCATCAGTAATCGATACACAAAATAAATGGATAGTAGGCCCAATGACTATTTACATTAAAAATGCATAAACAGAACTGCTCATGAGATCAGTACCATATTATCAGTTGCTCAATACCATCGGAGTGATACTATTAATACAGTACGAAATACGATTGTATCGGGTTGGTTGTTGTAAATACTAATGACTGTTTTAAATTTTAATGTGTTAAATATAATAATATCCGTAGGGTAGTAACTTTCCGATAACTTGTTTGAACAAACTGAAAGAGAAGGGACCTAGTACATAGCCCATAACCATCATAATATATCAATATTCACTAGCCTTTTCCACATATTGCTTTACTGTTTAATAAGCGAACGTGGCTCATAACCCTCTTCCTGCTGGAATAGGCATAGCTCCTTAGGGCATCTCCGGGTATACCTTCAGCATGGAGAGAGCTAAAGTGGTTTGAAGAAACTGATCAGCTGTTGCACTGAAAGGAGAGGGACATATGACATGACCCTTTAACAATAACACGATTTACAATATATATTCTCTAGAATTTCCCAAATGTACGGTTTTAAACTTAAATCATTTAAATAATAAGCAAATGCATTCAGATGCAGATACAAAAGTCGTTTGAAAAACTTACAAGTCGAGAGTTTGCGTGGAAAGGAAACTGGGACGTAATCTATTGTCTCGAGATTCCTCTAGCCATCCCTGCCACCATTAAACTACTTTTTACATGGGTATAATCAGTTCTCTTTCAGTGTGACCTTATATATTACGTTTTACTTATATTATATTTGCATTAACCGATACTTATAGAAATCAAAATGTATTATATTGTGTTTTTACTGTTTTATGGTCCAAATTATAGAAAAACTACACATTTGTGATGCATTTTATAGACAAATCATAGCAGTAAGATTTTCTTTTAAAGTAATATATAAATGCACCGAGTTGATGATATTAAACTGGTTTGAACAAACTGATGAGGATTCACCGAGTGAGAATGAACTAGTCACGCGATCTCCTAGTATTCACCGGCTGCTCTCCCACGCATACCCGGGTATGCAACACTTCCGTCTTGCCTGCATAGCTTATAATGCATCTCCCACCAGGTCAATAGCAGTCAATAACTGTCACCTGTCAATCACACAGGAATGTACAGAGTACAGTATGTACATGCCAGTGTACAGGCATTTACAGTGTGTAGACGTCGTGACGAAATCTAATCATGTTAATGTTGTTCAAGTCACGTACAAGTATAAACAGATAAAGGATTTTGTTTAAGTCGACTGGGCCATGAACTATACAATATTCTATGAAAATACTCCCAAGAGAACACAAATTAAAAATATGTACATAATGGAAAGTAACTACTGAAGTAAATTTAGTCGTGCTCAATGTTAACCAATAAGATATTTAATGACTAAAAAACGCAGTACGAGGAAGTTGTATTGAATTAACTTCTATTACCATAATATTACAATTGTATAATTGTACAGTTTCTACAATACGTAGTTCTGGCAATATTTGAGTATACTATATATTTTACATGTATTAATATCCGCAAAACATAGGCGTTTCTAAAAGATCCACAATATTGTCAGAACATGCACATTGATGTACTGGTTATTCCTTCTGGGGAATACTTAACATTTCTAAAACATTTCAGCAGCATTTGATATTGTTTTAATTATGTACATGTAAGAGAACGAAAGGTGCTGGTTAAAATGTGTGTGCCTCGCTCATAAAATACTGTTTCTATTTACAACATACATGCATCCATGACAACAGATGCATATTTCTTCAGTATGTAATTGCCATTGTTATGTAATAATGAGAGATGTCCTACTTATAGCAGTGATTGTGAGCAATATGGCTGATAAAAATCCCATGATTTTCCTACATTCCTACATTCTTATTTCAAATCCTAGAAATTAGAATCATTAAAGGCATAATATCACAGTTGATTGACCTGTATAATTGACATACGAATTTCGATCGGAGACTAATTACGCTTGATTTATCCACCCAAAATGTATTTACTTATGTACTTGTCTCCAGTACTCAATAGTTATCAACTTATTAATGTTGTATATGAATATAGGGAACGTTCCGCTATTTATCTTGTCTTTGATGCATCAACTGAACTATGTAGGAATTTGCGAGAAAACGTATTATATTTTAAAGTCATACCACTTAGTTATGTCCCCTTGCATTGACATAATGAAGCAAATAATAATACGACCATATTCAGGTTGTCTATCAGTAGACTACAGGAGGTTACAGTGGATATGTGTCCACCAAGCAGTGGTGGAAAGGTTTTTGGAAGTACAAACATGATTTTATGTATGTCAAGTGAATGTATTTTGCAGGTGTAGCCAAGAACTAGTCCAAAACAACCATAAATATCTGTAATGTTATGCCTTTAATAGCTTGACATACATGAATATTTATCTCATCTCATCAGTGAAAAACCACAGATCATTAACTAAATGTGAAAAAAATTGCCTCCTCATCCAATATTTGCAAAACACTTTAAAATAATGCATGAGTATCGGTACAACAAGCAAAGTAATAAAAATAAAAGAGAACAACAACAAAAAATAAGCAACACAAAGAAACACTCAAATAATTGCTATTGACATGAACATAAAACATACATTTATTTCTTCATACATTTCATTCAATCAATATGATTGCATTCATTTCACAGAGGGTGTTATGACAACCACTCTCATCTCAGCGTTGTACATTTCATCTCAGACAGGCACGTACCCTGTACTGCAAAGGTAGTCATCAATATCCTTTCTGGAAGTCTGTGAAGATCTTACACTAGTTTTCTCCAGTATTGACTGACATGCTTTTTAGTGTTTATTCAGCACACAGACTTCAGTGAAAGTTTTCTCTGTCGAAGAAGAAGTAACATTCAGAAATGATGAACTGTGTTTTCTCTTCTGGACATAATAATCAGATTAGCTGAACCGTTTTCCCATTGATTTAACACTTGCAGCAGTCTACCGTAATTGTTTTTCCCATATGAATTTTACATTGAACTGTTTTCCTATTGATTTAACACTCATGTCTAATTGTTTTCCCCATATGAATTTTACATTCAGATTGGCTTTAAAGACATCAGTACATTCATGGTTTGTTGACATATTTCATGATAATATATATTATTTACCTGAAAGTACGTACATTTGATATATCTACTGATATGCAAGTATATTGGACAAAAGCTACATTTTAAATATTGTTCTTCTTATTCTTGTTAGCTCCACGTATTAAATACAGGGTATTACAAGATAAAAAATAAATTAAATAAGAACATATTGAAAACCAGTGGGACATGAAGAACATGTAGATTGTTGTAGACAAATCAAATGTACATACTTTCAGGTAAAAGATGTTTGACCATGAAATATGTCAACAAACTGTGCCTTTAACACTTGGATAGGATGAACTGGGATTTTTCTTTACCCATGGAGTTTGTTCAGATAGGGTAAACTGCTTCTCCAGGATTTTTAAGCACTCAAGCTTGAATAGTGCCGTTATTTTCCTTGGATCTATTTATAGAACACTTAAAAGGACTCATACACTTGGGAGATTTCACCTATGTCCATTTTTATTATTGGTCATATATAACATATAGAGCAATATTAGCAAGAATACGAACTTTCAGGAATGAAAATGCACGAAAACCCATCGAAATACTAGTACGCTATTTTACTTGGCGAATGTAAGCAATTGCTTGTTTTGAAATTGGCGAGGCCTTCTCAAAACGGGCTTCTCTGCACGGATTGCACAGGTTTCTCACACATGGCGTACTCATAACGGGTTTCTCTGCACGGATTGCACAGGTTTTCCTCACATGACGCAACGTGGATGAAGTCACACGTCAACATTGCATCGTTCTGTTCACCTAACAGATTATGTAAATAAACGACTTAAACTTAGCATATTTATCAATAGCAGGTCATTCGGAAGAAATCAATCACGCTATGTGGTGCAGGACTATATAAACTGTCACTTTAAACTGGTTTCTCTATGGATCATTTTGAAGTATTTGAGAAAACAAGAGAAAAACCTCCATCGCAATTGACACTGAAACCAGATTCTGTCTGGTGGAATGCATGTAATATATTCTCCTTCATAGATTTAACATGGATCTCGAGAGATTCATGTCTCATGTATATAGTTCTCACCTAGACTCCATAGCTTACCATAGCCTAGGCATCATTATGTCCTTCATAGCCAGATAGCTTACCACATAGCCTAGGCATCATTATGTCCTTCATAGCCAGATAGCTTACCACATAGCCTAGGCATTATTAGCTGTGCTTTTTTTTGCCTTGCCCAGCAAGCTTGGGCGTTTTCGATTATATTATCCTCGTTGTCGGATAAATTCATGACAACTCTGACAATGATCCGCGTTCTATTTAGAAATCCCCGTGCTCCGACAATAAAATGCACTTTTTTATGCGCAAGCAAAGCGGCGTACGCTGGCAGAGTAACCGAGCGGCCCTATTATGTCCTTCATAGCCAGATAGCTTACCACATAGCCTAGACATCATATTCTTCATAGCCAGATAGCTTACCACATAGCCTAGACATCATATTCTTCATAGCCAGATAGCTTATCATATAGCCTAGACATCATATTTTCTCCACGACCTATTCCAAATTGGAACCATATATTCTCTCTTGTGGAATTGTGTGTACTGGTAATATATTCTTCACATATTTCTTCACAGTGACAGACATCTTCTCTTTCATAGATTTAGACAAAATGTCCCCAGGATCATCTCAGAATGCAGACGTGTGTGGTTTTGGGGGACTTCCAGATACTTTTTCACCGACAGTCACTGTAACAGTTAATGCTGTTTCCTCAATCTTTTTAAGAAAGTTACCTCATCGCGGTTCCGTATTCCATATCTACAAAGATGCAAGCAAGGTCAAAGGTTAACATCATAAAAGGTGTCCACATAGAGTGAGTTATTATTATATGTCACAGCAGGAATATGATGATGACGTCGATGAGTATTTAATTTATTTAATTAATTATACTATAGATGGTTTCAATTGCTTTAACCCTCTACCTGCTGGATTAGGCAGAGATACAGATCTTTAGGGCATCTTGTTGCCTTCAGCATGGATAGGGTTAAAGTGATGTGGTCAAAGCGCTATTTTCACGAGTGAAAATATCTCCTTTCCCACATCAGTCAATGAGATACTGTATATCATGAAATTAATGAGAGCAGAATATTAATGCGAAAAATGCGACCGACGTATTGTCACATTTAATTGCTGCGCATTAAAGGTAAGTACCGGTGAAAAACATGTATGGAGACATGACCGTTCGCATTTTATTGGTGTTGCATTTACGTCTAAAATCTAGAGGTCGCATTAAATTGGCGACACATTAATTTCGTGATTTACAGTATATACTGATGGCAATAGGTGAAGCAACACAAAACACATGTAGATAGTGAAATTTCAGTTAAACTAATTGCATGATGATGGTGAAGATCATCGTCTTATGACATCAAAATAATACTTTTTATCATTGATGTCAAAGGTTCCAAAATGGAAGACATTGTATTGTAAATTGCATGCTTTCTTGTTTCAGGTAGTTTGATCCGAACACTGACCATACACAACTTTAAGATCATGGTCAGGAAATCTCTTGTACACACAGTGTGAAGCATTGTTTATCATGCCCCGATCTATCACTTAAGTACTTGGGTATATCTTGAGATGATCTTCAGTATCGTGTTGCCTAGGATCAGGTAGGTGTTAAAACAAGGTACTTGAAGTGGCAATAGAGGAAATATTTTCTCCATGGTTAGTTCTGGCCATTCAGTATAAGACTTGTGGATGGCATATACAAGAATGTTCGAGGAAGAACACGTTCAAGTCTTTAATGCAGCCATAAACATTAAATAGTTCTCAGTGCAATAATTCAAGATTAAATTATCCAAAATAAATTTGGGGTATAAAACTCAAGGAAAAGAGTCGTACAGCAGCATGTTAACCCTATTGCTGCTGGATTAGGCACAGGAACAGCTCTATTTAGGGCATCTCTCGTTGCCTCCAGGGTAGCGTTTCTCAAAGCTCTCATATCCGCTATGAGACCATAGCGCTCTCGTAAGTGCACAATCTCCCATGCATTAGAGATGGCTACGGGAGTCCTTATGGTCTCATAGTAGATATGAGAGCTTCGAGAAATGATACCCTGCATGAAGAGAGTTAAAACATTCATACCATTATTATTTTTATTCATGTTAACCATTTGAGCAAGTAAGAATTCATCTGTAGCCACTGAATTCCTCCGTCAAGAGGAATATGGCCTCAATACTGACCAATGCCCACAGCCAGATTGCAGTAATTTAGACCAGGTGTTGACCATTAGACAAACACTAAGACTGGACACTTGATGACCGACTGGACCTCTGGTCAACAGAACTTCTGTCTAACTGACCGCGACTTTTGTGCGACATGTTCCGTCAATGTTTGTGGCCGTTCCCTCCTTACAGAAGAACTGTATGACAAATGCATGTATTTAATGGAAAAATACACAGAGAAATCTGGTAAACATGGCAAAGACCCCTATTGTTCCAGATAACTGGTCAGTCTAGACCAGGATTATGCTGTTGTTCAGTAGCCTGTGGTAATTATCCACTAGAAAATATAATAAAGCTTAAAGATAAATATTGGAGGATATATACAAACTGATAAACGATTCAGGATATTCACATATACAGTACTAATAGAAAGGTTTTCCTTTGCATTGTTTATACTATTGGATTTAGCAACTACAACAACAGAAACATCATCATCATCATCATCATCAGCATCAGCATCAGCATCAACAGCAGCAGCAGCAGCAGCAGCAGCAGCAGCAGCATCATCATCATGAGAATCATCACTAGCAGCAGCAGTAGTAGAAGAAGCAGTAGTTTTAATAGACCCTATTGCTGGCAATGATGATGATGATGATGATGATGATGATGATGGTGGTGGTGGTGATGGTAGTGCTAGGACTTGTTTGTTCACCAGGCACCAGCACATGAAGGTACATCTGGTCATCTTGACCTTCAGACTCTGGCAGTAGCTGACATCCCACTCAGACATCACAGATGACCCAAGGGCTGGACATGGCTGGACACTAGGGACTGAAGTGGACTGGGACAGACAAACACTACACTCTAGAGTATCCAGTCCAGGCCCCAAGATTACGAAACATTTTTTTTAGTACAAACTCACGCTCAATTCACGGTTTTGTACTTTTCTTTTTCTTTTGAATTGGGGTTTAGAGTCACTTTCAAGTTTCTTTCAATTGTTCACAAATCTCCATATGAAATTTGAGCTTGAGCGTGAGAGCATACTGAGTTTCATAATCTTGGGGCTGGCACTGGCTGTCCGTTACTCCCAGGAAATCCTGGTCCTTCTGGTAACGGCTTCCAAATACTGTAACTATTGTCCAGCTCATGTACTGCTTAGTAAGCTATACTTTAACCTCTTTCCCCCCACTGGAAGCAACCAGAGGTGCTTGACACAGCAGTGTAATGTTTAATTCAATAGGGTTAATAAAACTGTCAAGCCTATACATGGCAAACTATCGAAGATCTCATGTTACTGATGTAAACTACTCTTCTACAAGCCAGACAAACATTATTGACTACTATACATTTTCCCTTGTGTAGCCGGGTGTGATATAAGATGCTCCTACTGGTCTCGGCCAGAGGGGTTACCCCTTTGGCTCATTCGGTAGA
>JAUTBV010121806.1:0-13020 GCA_032361325.1 Lepetodrilus fucensis
AAGTTCGTATAGTTCGTAGCACTACAAATATGACATTGTCATCACAATAAATCGATGCATCCATTACTTATACTATTCCATTATTGTAGGTTTATAAAATACACGAATATTGATTCCATATGTAACGGGGTTTTCTAACAGTGAATTGGAAATTGCAATTAGATTTAGCCTACTTTATGAAATTGTTATCAACAATGCTGATCATACACACTAATTCTTGTTCTTGCGTATACGCTGTAGCGTATGCAAAACGACACTGTTCCCGTTGTTTTATTTAGAGGATGGGCTACGTCCGGTGGCACAAGAGACTACACATAAGAACAGTACATACAAGTTCAATCAAACTCGTACACCTAGACTCAGTTGTAGGCCCTTTTTATTTTCCATTTGACCACTCACAGTGGTATATGGTACATATATTATGACATTGAATTAGTATCTGCTAACACAGAATTGTTTAAAAATATATATAGGACACGAATTTACTTCTCAGCCAATGTATGTCAATATTATATTAAGTAAATTATTGTCCTATATATATATTTCAAACAATTCTGTGTGAGCAGATACTAATTCAATGTCAGTAATACTAGTATTATAGTCGATAGCAATACATAGAGATTCGCCCACAGTAGTGAGTGAGTGAATATAGAGTTTTCACTCACTCACTATAAACAATAGTAAACTCTATACATTATATATTACACTCATAGAACAGGTTAGTTCCACGTTTTTATAATTGAGGTTCAGGCAATCCCATTGATTATTCCACAACCATCCTCTTCAACATCTCTGCCCAACTGTATCAGATTGCTCCCAAACATGTCCTGCATCCACAAAACTATAAATAACTGTCCACCATCCAGTCCTAGCTAAAGAGAACAGACAAAATAAGTGCTATTCAGGTGGATTTCTATTTCATTTCCCTTCATGTAGTCTCACTGCACACTTTGTTAGGCGCGTCCCCGCTGCTTGCAGAGACCGGGGTAATGTCTTAGAACATAATGCAAACTGACAGGCTAATTTCAACTGAAAGCAAGACGGCAGCGGGACAAGACGCAAGCCGTGTAGACAGCAAAGAAAAGACAGTTTTTGTTTTCCCATACACACAACAAAACAAACCGTCTAAAGTACACGGTATTAAAGAATTACGTTGATTTGGGTGGGTACTATAAGTACTTTATTTACTAAAAGGCAATTGTAAAATTGTATTTGAAAGAATGAGGTGATGGTCCAAGTGTTTATAGAATGTTGCGATTGGTTTAAATCGAAAACGTGAGCAAGGGTGAATTACTATTTCATTGTGTCGTATGACTGTCGAATTGCTCTAGCGGTAAATAATATATACTGTGTATACAGTGACACGAAGAAAGAAAACAATCCAATTTCAAATGCACAGGTACAGTTATACCTTTGCACCATTTCCTATTCCATAACTAGTTAGCTCTGTAGTCTCTATGCACTTTACCCGTCCTCGAAGTATTTAAACAATGAGCATACTTGTACGACAGCCTAATACATGAATCATGTATCTATGTCGACTGTTTGTCCATGTTTTTGTTATAGCACCATTAGATATTGCACATTGATGTTCGAATAATTTCACCGTTAAAATTGCATAAACAACACGTCATACTCATACGGAGACAGTTCTATAGAATACTATAGATCATAATGTAATGTGAAAGAATGGGAAGTTCGTATAGTTCGTAGCACTACAAATATGACATTGTCATCACAATAAATCGATGCATCCATTACTTATACTATTACATTATTGTAGGTTTATAAAATACACGAACATTGATTCCATATGTAACGGGGTTTTCTAACAGTGAATTGGAAATTGCAATTAGATTTAGCCTACTTTATGAGATTGTTATCAACATTGCTGATCATACACGATTCTTGTTCTTACGTATACGCTGTAGCGTATGCAAAACGACACTGTTCCCGTTGTTTTATTTAGAGGATGGGCCACGTCCGGTGGCACAAGAGACTACACATAATAACAGTACATACAAGTTCAATCAAACTCATAAACCTAGACCACAAGCTTCAACAATTATTTACTTCTTAGTCAATGTATGTCAATATTAAATTAAGTAGATTCTTGTCCTATGTATATTTAAACAACTCTGTGTTAGCAGCTATTAATTAAATGTCATACTATATGTACCATAGACCACTGTGAGTGGTTAAATGTTGAAAGTTAAAACTAAACTGTTCCCATATTTAGAGGATCGGCTACATCCGGTACCAATGTTATCCTTCGTCATCACAGTCAGCGATCTCTAAGACGTTTCGGGACACGAGCAACCCTAACATTTCACATTAGGTCACCCACAGTTCCCTAGGTGCATCCCGAGCAAGTACTTTGTTTAACTCATTAGGCCAATACCACCGGGAGTTCACCAATCATTGTAATTATTCCAGCGCTGGTAGGGCAGTGTGACAAAACAGATGGCCCGTACTGCCCTCCAGAGAGATGTCCACAGTTTGACCTCACGATAGCGTATCTAGAAGACAGTCCTATAGGACTGCAGATAGTAAGGAAACCTCTTCCGACATCAATAGACATATCAATGGATGTACTACCACCAACCTGTGACTTCGTGTCACTATTTATTTAAAATATTGACAACCACAAGGGGATGTTCTGACCCTTAATTGATTTATGTATGCATAGTTTTATCTTGGAATTGTAAAAGGACGTATCGATAAGCGTAGCGATCTGGGCGGGTTCAGTGTGGTATCGGCAGATGGTATGATCATTGCATACATGCAAGCTTCAATAATACCATAAGCTGCCAAATACTATAAAAAGTTTGGGATATTTCCAACAGATATTAGTTAGATGATGATATTTTTTTATATTGCCATGGCATTCCGATTATGCAGTTTCACGTCATGTTTTCTCAGATCATGAGTCAGAGTGAGTATACCGGTATTAAAGATGCCTTGACGCAGAGTAGAAAGACCGCTAGTATTCTGAAAACATCCATTAAATGTTTAGTTCTTAATTACGTTCTACAACTAGCATATGTCAAGACTAAACATGAACACCTATCAGTATATACATTTAGTATCTTGCCGACATTGTTAACATAGGTGTTGTATATACTATCGTTTTATTGGATGTCGTATAAAAACATATGTTAACATGTTAGATGCTCAAGAATGCCATATTGATTTGAGGAAGTTACTGTCTGCAAAGTAAACACTCCCTCTAGCTACCCTGGCAAATATTGACGTCGCCGACACTGGTCTCGTAAAGATCTATCTGAAAGTCGACCCCCTCCGCCTCCAAAAAAATTATAATTTAAGACGTCCCTTCGAGTATCTTAGTTTCTATATGGCCATAGTGTAATGTAGCACATAGTAATAGTAGTAGAGTAGTAGTAATAGTAGTAGTAGTAGTAGTAGCAAAATATATGCATGTGTATGCAGAGTGTGACTGCTAGTACGACTGTACCTAACTAGTTAACATTTACATTGCACAATACACATGAGAACATCTTGCCACATACATGTACGTGTGTGTTCCTTGTTCGAGTAATTATATATAAGAGCCCCCAAGAGTAAACAGACACAGTTATATGATCTGTCAATGAAAGGAAGTCTTCAATTTGTAACATAAGCGCCTTGCGTATTTCACGTTTTTTTCTGCTTTGGCTAATACTGTTAATTTTGGACAACACTTATTTCCCCGTCTTTTTTTTGTGTGTGTGTCTTTCCGTTGATATCACTTTTGATATATTAACATTTCATCGACGCAAATGGTCGAAAGAACACCCACCAACGTTAAATTCCAAATCACTCACTCATACCAATCAGTACAACCTGGCGTCATGTCCGGTTGTGCTCCAGTATAGGTATTCCCTCGGATCTCGCCGGAGTAGTAATTTCCCCTAAATTCCGGATAAGTAATTAGGTCGTCAGCCTCATCACTCACCGCACAGGTGACGACATTTTTAGTAAACAATTACGTGTATACTTTGGAAGTACTTATTTACAGTTCGGAATTAAGTTCGAATTAAAATAGGTAATTAGAAACTCTAAACTTGGGATGATTGTATTATTACATTACCGGCTACGGGAAATGGAATTAAATTATATTTAATTATATTTCAACGATTTATAACGAGTAGTGGAGGTCTATTAGTGCCGATAGTTTACTAAACAAAACATAAACTTAGACTAATATAATCAACATATACACTAATCCAATCAGTTATCGAATATGGATCATAATCTCCACATTATCCATTTATTAAACTGGCCTAAACACACGAAGGCAAAGGACACGTATATTCTTGAATATAACTTATAATTTATCATTATTAATTAAAAGATTATCATGCTAAACTAATAATTCCAATACTGGCTGAAGTGAACATTATTATTCTCCGATGCAAAAAAAAGACGCACTTTATGACACGCTGTGATCTCGTCACTAAATAGTGTACTTCCTTGCCTGATTTATATGAGGACAATTCATTTAACCTCAGTTCATGGTCTTGATAACATGTTTATTTCAGCAGATATTGTAGTATTACACCAACATGTTTCATCCGACTACTTTCTCCAACATGTATCCCCATATTTTGCAGGCCGCCACAACTCTAAGATTCATCACAGTTCAGTGGAAGCCCAGTTGATCTCCAGAAGAAAAGTTGCGAAGATGTTGATGGCCATCGTCTGTATCTTCTTCATCTGCTACCTGCCTCTAAATCTTCTGTTTGTCGCCAGGTAAATTCTAATCGTTTCTCCAAGCTCTCATATCCACTATGAGACCATCCATCTCTCGTAAGTACACGATCCCCATGTATTAGAGATCGCCACGAGAGTTATTATGGTCTCGTAGTGGATCTGAGAGCTTCGAGGACGATACCCAATAATGCATGACGTTTATAGCTTGGCGTGATTATTTCGGTAAATGCTTCATGAATTTGCTAACAAACAAATACATATAGTAGTATGTATGCCCTAACCAAAATTAACAAATTCAAAAGTGTGCATCATTAATAAAATAAACTGTTTGTATAACGATCACTGACTATTTTGAGTAAGTATTCTTTTTCATGCAGTGGGGCGACGATTGTTTGCCAATCCATGAAGTATTCAGTATTTACTATTTACCGAGATAATCCACGAAATAGTGGTGTCAATGCATTTCATACCAAACTATAGTGGATAATAATAGAGAGCTTCGTAAAAGAATAGACAGATTGCAGGGATATTCTCATCATTGGTTCGTCAGTATTATGCTCTCAGGGTCGCTCCAACTCAAACTACTAGTGTTGCATAGTTCCTTCTTCTGTAAACTGACGAACCGTGTTATGATGAGTGAACTAAATCTTGAAAGCGGAAAACTACTTGTGCCGTCAACTTCGATTCAAATAAGCAAAATATGCACTTGTATTCGGTTCTTCGGTACAGCATTTGTAGATTCATTATATTCGCCATAATGAATCAACTAGTATCAGGTTGAATCGATATAAAAGTGCTAACATAAGCAAATACTGTGATGGCCGTTTCTTTCTTTCTGTTTGAATGTGAACAATTCGCAAAGAAAGCTATGCTATTGTTTTGGCATGTGTTTATTGTATTGGTGGATTATAAATATAATCAATATAGTCGTTTGAACTTGTTCAGCGTGATATTAAATTACACCTCCGTTAGATTTACACCAGATAAGATTGACTTGAAACGCGTAAGTGATCAAGCTTTGGTGTGTTTTTTAAATGTATAATTTTTTTTGTTTTAATTCAAGAAATGCATTTCACAAATGTAAATGATTAATGAAAGAATATGTCCACATTCCGATCTCAATCCGATTACATCCGGTTATTCAAATTGAATTGCATTCGTCACTGGCCTTAAGTTAATAAAGCAATTTAATGCTATGCGACTAGATTTACACTTATGACAGCACAGGACAAACAGCATCTACGGAGGTGACTGCATTTCTTTCAACGCGATACTCCCCAATTCCCGGCAAACTTAATTAATTTTGATGATTGATTCGGATAAAACCAGCGAAGTCTGTTCATTCGATCATGTCAGCGCTTCCAATAAAGTGTCATTTGAAGAGCGTATAAATAGTTCTGTTCAAATAATTGATATATACATCGCATGAAGAAAATCAATGTTATTTTTCTTTTTCATGTAATTATTATTCCATGAGGAAGAAGAAAAGACAGGTCAAAGGAAAGCTAAATATTTCTGAAGGGAAGTCCAAATATTTTTGTTCACATAACGGATATACAAATCATATGATGCCAATCATCGTATGATGCCAATTAATGTGTTGTTGTTTGTTTCCAGATACACTCAACTACTTGGGCCCGGCGGCGAAGACTCGCCTTTTCTTCCTGTTATTTTCCTATTCTCTCATTGGTTGTGTTACTTCAACAGTGCTATAAACCCAGTTATTTACAACTTTATGAGCAGTAAGTATTTATCGTGTATCTTCATGAATAGCATGCACTCTTTTTTATGTAGTCTACGGCCAAAAGTTCGAGCTATGAGTAATCCTTGTCAAATACTTTTCCTAGCATTTTCAATTTCAAAATAAAAATAAAAAATCATTTGAGAAGTAGCAATTTTTCTAAAGATTTCTAAAATCATTAACAACATTTTTTTCTCCATACATTTGGTAAGGACTAGTGCTATCCGTAACGTTACAGTATGTCTGTCCTAATAAAACTCTCATATATCATTAGCATGTCGTATACAACACAGACTTTACCGTTTACCGCAATAGCATTGCACCGTTTCGACATGAGAGCCCCGGACCAGAAATTACGATTTCATACTCCAGCTCAACATGTATATTGGGATTTGTGAATACAACATTGAGATGAACATGAAATCGTACACAACACAGGTTCATGATCTCGGGGTCCGGTATTGTTACACGAAGCTCTAGTATCCACTGAAGATATTTCCTCGCTAGCTCGTAGTTTATCTCAAGGACAGAACAGCGCTATGTTCTCTTATATTAGTGTGTATTCCTTAGTATCATGAAGGGATGTCCTTGTCCAACCTGAATATACACGTTAACTAAATTAATTAATGTCCAGCATTATTTCCACAGCTTGACATGATATATAACACGATTACTGAGTAATTTGAATAAAATAACATGTATTATACTTGTATTAACAATTACATGGGTAATGCGTATTAAAATAACTGGAACACATCAAAGACTTGTGGCTCGGGCGTTTATTTAATATTTTAATATTTACACGCCTAATGTCTGTCTGGAGATACCAGTTCATTGGAACAGTTTTGGTCAATTAATTTATTTGGCCATTCCCTACTTGAACATAATCACGGTCAGTGTTGCATGGGAAACTTCAATCAATTTCTCCGCAGCAAATTATGCCCAAATATTCACCATCGATAAAATATGTTATGAGTTGTGCAACAGCTAAATGCTCGTTTGATCAGCATCTTTATTTTTTTTTTGTAACTACATGTATATATAAATATATATTATTGTAATGATTTGCTCATGGCTATTATTTTAGAAGACCAAATTCTGATGAAAACGATATAATGGTTAAATCCACATTCATTACTTACCGTATGTAAAGCGATGTATTTTCTAAAATTATTATCAAAATTACTAATAAAATGATAGCATTAATTGAGTATCCGCTAAATGTATTCATTTGAATCTGTATAGGTCAAATTTCCCTGACAGTCAATGTCAAGATAGCAATATAAATTCATTGTCCTAAACCCACTTAAAATAATTCACTATGACCAACTGGTTAGTTATTCACGTACAGGAAGATAGTGGTTGACTACTAGACCTTGTTTAGGTCACTCATACTTGTTGAATACACGTGACATGTGATAATAACATTGACCCTATGGAGTGTTCTTGAACAATTGACTATTCTATCACTTCCATTAATTGGAATATCAGTAAGTAGGTGAACTGAGAGCTATACTCTCTTAGTAGGAATCCCCACGTGTCTTATAGAGGTCGGCAAGCAGACAAACGATTATGTAGATCCTTTAGTTAATGCAGGTTTTGTGATCAAGAATGGGAAGACAAATGGGGGCCAGACCCTCACTTATGTTAGTATTTCAATCGTTATTTCCTTTAAATGTGTGTTCATAGTAACACGTACCTACTATAACCATGCCTACTTTCTAGAGTCCAAGCATTTGGGAATTAGATGTGTCATTCGATTACTATCCATAACTAACCTTTTCTACGCGTTCGTATGATATGTGTGAGAAAGGGTTGATGCATTATATATAATTATATATAAAATGTTTTATCATTGTTATATACTTATGTCATATGCAGTACGTTATGAAACTACTGCATTCTGAAAAGGAAGCGAAATATATACTAGCATTATGTAGATTTATTGTCCAATAATAATAATAATAATAATAATAATAATAATAGGCCACTTATAATGCGCAAAATCCATCCCCTATGGCATGCTCTAAGCGCCACATTACAATACAGCATAATGCTTCTAGGAAGGTGCATCATATGCCCAAATCGTAGGGATTTCAATAACGAGATTGTCCAATACAACATCTTGCTTCTAGTAAGATACATCATATGCCGACATTTTCAATAACGAAATTTTCCAATACAACATGAAGCTTCTAGGAAGGCGCATCACATGCCGAACTCGTAGGGATTTCAATAACAATATTTATAATTTGCTCACGACTTTAATTAAGTAACAATGTTTGTCTTCTAAAGATGAATTTATGTTTGTTTGTGTGTTTATTTTTACAGTTCGATTCCGAGAAGAGTTCCGGAAAGTGTTTTCCTGCAAAGCTACGCCCAGAGCCGGTCGGCTGTTTCCATCCGGAACTTGGTCAACCGGAAACAGCAACGGGAGGCACTGCTCGGAACGTCTCGTGGCCAAGTCGACATACAGAACAACCCAGACCAGAGTAGCCGATGTTTAAAAATCACACAATCAGTTCCGAATGACCACGCCGAAACTACCAAGTCATGGCGAACGATGATCTACGATCTGTTGCGAATGGTCAGACCAGTTATGTGGAGAGAAAAAAAACCCAGCAATTTCCTAATGCGATCTTCACATGCAGTACTGGCCCGGTCGAAGATAGTGCGCAGAGCTATGGTCGAATTACGATGTTATTCAAAGGGAACATGGTCACTTGGGGGAATACATGGTTTTGGAATACTGATCTGATCGGGAACATTCCAGGATCGTTAGAAGATTATTGAGTTTTTCAGCCCAAAGGAACTCAGATTGCTGCGTGAATTGGTACATGATTTATCGAGTGGTATGTCCCGGGTGCAGTCTCAAACACTCTTGCAGTCGCAAAAACAAACGTGACAGATCAGATGCCTGTCTGAGACTGGAAATGTCAGACGTTCAATGCGAGCTATCACATAGATTTAGATCGAGAACCTTTGGAATTTAAACAAACATTATGACTAAAATCACGATAAACCTCAATGGGAATTCGAATACACATACTATTGAAGAAATACAGCGTGGATATATCTCATCACGAATATGTTTTTTATAGGAGTAACGCCACTCTCGTGGGTTTAAAGCACTGAATCCATAATGCTAATGGTAACTGGACCAAAATCCCTATTACTGCACGTTGAATACTAACCAAATCCTTCAATGCCTCAAGTTATCCTTAAGCACGTGAACATGGCATAATAAGTGTTTGTACTTCCATTGATTTTCGATTGTCTCTTCACCTTAGATCAATTTTCAATTTAGGACGGCTATTCTCTTCATCTCTAGATTAGACAAGCCAAGGGGAATATGGTACAATGCGCTCATGGGGGTGAACATGACCAAGGAACGCTTAGTCTACGGTTTCGATGATATCCAAAGCCTAATAACGTCTACCATGAAATATGTACCTATTCGTATAAGAGTTGATGCCCAACTCAAGTTAGGAATTGTCAATTGAAACTACAAATTACTTGAAGGTTTCCTTACATTAAGCCTGGTATTTAATGATACAAATTAATTCTTGTTAAATCAAGGAACAGCTAAATCATTAAACACTTACATCATTATTTATGACAACTTTTATCTCACGTCATTCCATTCCTGTTGTTTATTGAGACCATTAACTCAAATACAAGACCGCCCACGCTTTGCAAATCACTGGTAAACACGGCTCGGACGTAAATATGATCTAGCAATTGGACTCGATGCATGTTAAACGGATAAACAGCATTTGCCAAGTACCAATTGTGACTCGTCTACTTCTCTGGGTACGTTCGTACCTCCTGATCCTGGAGAGCTCTCTGCAGAATTGTTTACCAATATTCAAGGGCGTGTTTCTACAACTGAAATGCTACCTACTGCTTTAGGCTTTTAGCCATAAAACGTGGGCCCGGCGAGTTTGACTTACGACGAATAAATCGCGTTGTAGTTTCCTTGCATGCTGTTTGGTGTTAATCATCTATATTTGGTTAAGTACGTGGAGTGTTCCCAAAACGCAATCAGAGGCTTATAATTACAGCTATATTGTGTACGATCATAATGTAATTTAGAGAAAATTACATTAGAACTGGTTAGTACGCTGAGGTCTTGGGTAGGTGAAGATACGTTGAAGACGTCATTGGAAGATCTGCATATCCAGAATAGTAACGTTGTTTAATAAAATACGTAGTGCAGTGTATGGTTGCAGTGTACGACATAGCTCTAATGTCCAATGAACGCGTTCCAAGGTATTGTTTCTCGATGCTCTGATATCCACTAGGAGAGCATAGAGCTCTCGTAAGTTCCTGATGTCCTTATGGTCTGGTAGTAGTTACGAGAGCTTAGAGAAACGATGCTCTTGCCCCAAGATTACGAAACATTTTGATTAATTAAGATTTCATGCTTACTCAAATTGGATTTGTGAATACATCCTTGAGTTGAGCATTAATTCGTACTCAAAACAGTTTCGTAATCTCTGCTGAATATCTACACGTGAGTTCAAGACCATTGTGTTTATAGCTGCAATGTTAAGGACTATAGCAATGGCATATAACACGAGTGTACTGGCAATTCTGGGGCGAGACGTTATATTAGTAACGTTCAATTCGTCAACGTTCAATTCATGATCAATTATTAGTATAACGGGTTTATTTCCATTTGACAAGTACTATTCGTTAAACGCTCATCCTATGTCTCATCATCCTCGAAAGACCAAGCCATTATGACTACACTAACCTCCGTCAAATATATTTAATGGCCTGGACTTTCGAGGATGATGTCTAATAGGGTAATCAACTCATGTTATTTAAATGAATATACTGCAATTATATGAGCTTCTGGTAGAGACTGCAAAAGGCTTTGCTTACTGGTGATCATAGAATGTAAGCTAGGCTGGACTATATTACAGAAGGCGAATCTTTCTGATTGGTTGTTGGATCGATGACGTCAACGGATGTGAGATCTCGTACTGGTGCATGCTGGGATGTGAGATAGCGCAGCATCCTTCCAGTTTACAGTTCTCACATTCTGTGTGTAGCGTCACGTGTCGCATGTGAGACATTATGACGTTACGTGTCTATTATTACAGGCATGTCCGTCACATGTGTCACAGTGTCACACATCTACAGTCACATGTGTCACAGTGTCACACGTTACATGCAATATTATTATTATTAATAATAATAATAATAATAATATAAAATAATACTACTAATGTGCAAATTAATAGTGCGTGTTCATAGTGCCACATTATTACCCCGGACAATGGATCTGTGTGCTCTAATGTTCATCATCAACTCCATGGGGAGTATTATGCTATTACAAATATGCTGTATTTTTCATTTATTCTCTCGTGTAGTCCATTTCTATACCATTTACAATGAAACTATATTCATAGATTAAGTATAATGCATATACCGGTACATTAATCTGTATGACACCATCAACTAAAATGACTATTCAATGTTAATATATCCGTGAACTCATTTATGAAACGATTGACATCAATACGGTATATTATGTTAGTAATTCAATAACAGTATATCGGTGTCTACATAATAATGGTGTCTATATGATAACATTATTAATTTTATCATGTTCATTGTTGACATACTTAATTACCTCTGCCCACTCTCCATCCAATATATTGCTTTAAATTGGTTTAAAACTTAATAATAGTTCATGTTTTTCATTTTCATTAGTTTTATTATTATGATGATGATTATGATTATGATGATGATTATGATTATTATTATTATTATTACAATTATTATTATTATCATTATTATTATTATTATTATTATACCACCATTGGCACAATTATTAGTATATATACTAGCATTATTTTCAGTTTTCACAGATAACATGATAAAGGAATGGCATCATTGTTGTATCATACTCCATCTGCCGTGTATGTTGTTAATATCTACACTTCATACATACATGTATATACTACTGAAATCAAATCTGTTTATGCTGCTTATCTTGAGAGCGCGTTCTCACAAAGTATCCTTTTAGCATTTTGATAAGTGCGCTTGCTGCTGTTTTTTGTAGGAATTTGCCTGTAAATAAGAACACAGGATATAGAACATTTATATCTACACTAGAACGCTTATATTGCACGGCTTATGAGCTATGTCTAGTCACTTGTTTGTACGGCAGTTCGCCTTATGAGGCCTGGCCTGTGATATAAGGTGACCTACCGTGTGTTTGAAGTACAGTATATGATTTCGTAATGTGCACACTATGTAATTTTTCAGCCATATTCTGAATGTATAAATGTTACCCTAAAGGAGGTATCATGTACATAATGGATATTTGTTTATATGTGTAATAATAAAGCTTATTTTGAAAGGGTGCACACAATATTGCTTTTATTATTGTTATTTGTGTGTGTGTGTGTGTGTGTGTGAGAGAGAGATATATACTAATATGTATATTGTATGTGTATGTGTGTGTGTGTGTGTGAGAGAGATATATACTAATATGTATATTGTGTGTGTATATATGTGTGTGTGCGTGTGTGTTTGTGTGTGTGTGTGTG
>JAUTBV010121817.1:0-13020 GCA_032361325.1 Lepetodrilus fucensis
GTAAGTCAAACATATGTGTCATTTGTGGTTTTTCATTTTTATATAGATATGTATTGCCATCAGTGAGGTTGTGATACTAAAACATTTAAAAGACAAACTTAAATGCCTTACGTAAACCGGCTGCTGATTGGTTAATCTGATACAAAGTATATGGCGGTTCCGTCAGATCTCAGCTGCCCTGAGATCTGATTTTAATGAGATTGTGTAAAGTATAAACCTATACGGATATTTTTGGTGTTTTTTGTTGTTGTTATCCTAATTCCAAACCTTTCGGACCTACCAACATATGTTTTGTCATGTGTGTTATTTATTTTTGAATTGGGGTTTAGAACCGCTTTTAATATTATTTCACTTAGCCTATATGAACAAAACTGTCAATGTATGGCAGGGAAACCCGCAACATCCGTAGTGTTGCATGTTGCAGAAACCCTGCGAGCAGCGGCTGGTGCTGACAAGACCAAGGATGATAAATGTATATCCACGATACAGAACACATCATATCATAATTACATAGGAAATGTAACTTTTGTGAAATTGATGCCGGGCTCCAGGGACGGGATTTGAACCCGGGCCTTTGGCTCCAAATTCCAGTTTATACTATTGCGCTACTACCTGCCCCCTATGTCAATCTACTGGTGGTCATCCTTGTCCTTCTATCGGTGGTCATCACACATTTCTGTTCTCTTCTGTATGTATCGGCAGTGAAGAATTCATCAGGCAAATACATTTTGGATGCGGTTAGTAGTATTTAAACCCAGACTACAAATATCCATTTAAATAAGAGAACATATCAATAGTATGTGGTCTTAGATGATGCAAACACCACAATCTTAAAGGAACGGGAACGAGTATAAATGAAATCCTATTGTCCAATTGTAAAAAATACAACAACACATTCATGTTATTTTCTTTAATTAACTCGCCTATATTCCTCGTAAACCAATCTATTTTCCTTTGGACGACATCACATGTTGACGACAAATTAATTTAGCCGGCGAAATGTTGATGACATCTTCGTCTTCACGTTAGCGTTGATGGAAATGTTGAACTGATTCTTCCTGCTATAATCTGTCTGTGGGAACGCGATCATGTTCCTGACGATGTTGAATGAATCACAAGAACGTGTGGCACATGTAAGAACTTAATTAATTTTATAATGTCGTTACATGATGCAGGCGATATTGTCGGCGAGGTTAGTTAAATATAGGATATTAACACGACACTTGTCGTCCTAAAGTAAGATAAATGTGAAGAACTAGTGAAGCACGGGAAATAATTTTCGTTAATTTTCAACGTATTTTTATGATATCGTGTTAGACGTGCATTCAACTATTCACTTTTACCGATATAAATCATTCTACTTCATCACAGTAAAATATTTTTTTAAAACCATTACATTCAACAAACTTGGTACTTATGTATTGTCCGCATGATTACATGTGTCTTGCGTCCGACTTCAGGATTAATTGAAATAAGTGAGACGGTTAGGTTTTTATTTGACAACTTGACGATAGGCACGTGTTCTGTATGAAAATAATGTTGTGAGATGAATTCCCATGAGGGTCGATCCGCGTAGCGATCTTCCTGAAAGTACGTGGTACAGAACTTCAACTCCAGAAGAAGATACACATCCATACTATTATATTAACGTAATACAGCACTGTTCCCTTTGTGTTAGTTTTACATGTCTCTTTAGGGATATACAGTTTGTGTACAACGTCTTTCATAATCCACTGCGTCCGTGTTCTATGATGCCTGGAAGGTGTTTATTCAGTTTCAGATACTAGTAATCCCAGTTTTGTATTAATTATAAACAAAATGTACATGTAAATGGATTACAAAATTCTACAAAAGGTTAGACACAACATACATGTAGAACCAAATATACCACAACAAAGAATCCTTAGTAGACTCTATATTTATTTGCTTCTTTTAAAAAACAGACATGAAACATTTGACGGAAAGGTCTTCAAATCAATCATTGCAAAGGGCGCGGATTCCAATGCTTGCTGTGAACTCATCCACCTTATAGACGTGGTCTGCTCCTCTGATGTGATACAAATTCGGACGCCAACAGTCCGGCAGCATCACCAATGTTTCATCTTCCTCCTACGGGTTACTGATAACAAAGCCGGACTTAGCTGTTCTCCTTGCATGATGCCACGCTGTATCGCTCCGCGACATGCGGACTGGGGAAATTTCATAGACTAATCACTAAGGATCATAGAAGTTTGAATCGGGATGTCTATCTTAGGAATACTTTCAAGTATACGGTGACGGAGGAGACGTTATATCAAAGGCCTGTATATTTAGGGAATGCAGGGACGGAAAGATAAAGGATGCAGGATCGGGTTCGCCTCGAGCTGACATCGGATAGAAGACAATCACATACAGGAGATGTGCTGTGAAAAAACGGACTCAACACGTATGCTGTGTTCTGTTGGTCTTTGAAGAACAAATATCCGTTTTGAGTCACGAAGAGATAGAAAGGAAATCAGGCATTAAAATGTTGATACTCTAGCTCGGTGACAATTACATGAAGTTTTAAAAATAGTTTAACTACGTAGAATACAGATTTTTGATTTCCTACAACATATCGCTTCAGATATTCATCATACATTTTACTACACATATCGAAGACATATTATCTACTAGATCACCATTGCATATTGAGATGGGTTACCTCTACAGAATGAAATATACTTGTATAATAGAAAATACTAATTACGTAGAATGAAGGCCAGCAACTCAGGGTCTTCTATGCTATAAGGAGGCTATGTCAACAGTTATTTGTGGATGCTTCTACGAGTAATTTCTTGTCTGTCTTTAGACACGATGTTCCAATTCACGGGTAATACAATTATTGAAAGGGCGTCATCTAGATGTAATTCAAACATTTTCAATATTGTGGACGACATCTCTTAACAGGAGTTGCCAGTTTATCTATATTATTAAAACTATATATATGGATACGTTCTCAACGTTTACTGTTGTACTGTTGTACTGTACAAACCATGAGGTTATGTACAATTAGTGTGTTCAGTCTTCACATATAGGTGTCTTATCTTCCAGCTATGGGCCCCGTTGTATAAAGCAGTTGTAGCTACAACTGACTAAGTCAAACTTTCTTAACCTGCTACAAAATGTACATCGTTGGATCAACCTCTTTTATCGCTGCAATAGTTTTAGCTTGGCATATTCTCAGGTGTTGTAGCGATAAAAGTGTTATATCCAGTAGTCTTACACTTGAAGCATTTTCCGAAATTTGGACTTGCAATCAATTGTAGCTACACATTGTCTGTGCAACGGATTTCAGACGTGCGGTACTCTCCGCTGGCCAGAGAGGACATGGTTACAAAGGTGACGTAGTTGACCTCACGGTTAATATGGTAATACGGCCTGATCAGGAGGTTGTCGAGAAGACTCTAAAATTGATGTCGGAGGTTCCAGCTTCTAGAGGTCATTTCGTTGGACATTATCTGTCAATGTCCAGACTAACAAAGTGGACAATTGCAGTTCAATTTTCGTAGTTGTCTGAAGTTGAACATGGATGGTAAATTGCCTTTGCTCATGTATATGTTATTTCTATATTGAAATACATCATACTAACTAAAAAAAACCACATATATTGAGAATGAACTTCGTCTATGACTGTTTTGATAACAAGTTGTGTAAGAAGTTCTAAGATGTTGCAAATCGTATAGTATAATCATATAGTATAATCAGGATTTGAAGAAAAGCGTAATAAGGAGTTGTATGAAAATGAAAATAAAAATGAAAACATATGTTGTTTTATCATATCTTATAGTATAAACAACATATGTCTTCATTTATATCAGCTCGAGGGGAGTGTACATATACAACTGTATACCGAATGCAGTATACTAACATGGCTTATGTATGAATACCCTTAATGTGTTCAATTACATCTCATAATAAATTATACATTAATTTCAATTCGTTATGATTAAAACGACTCCATCGAGGATTCATCTTCAACTTTAAAGTGAAAGTCGATATTATTACCTTAATACGATTACTACATCATTGAGGATATGAGATCAAATAGTGGCAAGGCGCATTAGTAAAAAAGATAATTCATCTTGCAATATTTCATCATTACAACAATCTGTGTTCAAAGGACATGATTCATGTTTCAAAAGACTCCGACCAGGGCATATATCATAAGAACTGGAATAGCTGTTTGGTTCACTGGAACTTTCGTGCACATAATTGCTACATCATGTCTGCATTTCAGCAAGGATTGCACTGCTACTCCAGGCGGACATCAAGGCTGCTAGAAATTCAAAGATAATCTTAAACACTGAAATCTCTAGAAACTTTGTTTAGTGATGCCACTTTGAGACTTAGACCTGCTATGTTTAATAATCTACAATCATAGGTACATGTGTATTCCATTCCATATAATGCTTACACGTTGCATGTTGCCAACATTTGCATACCACCTATATAATGTTAAATGTCATGACTTCATGAGAACTGTTTGTCCATTATCAGAGTTTCCTATCACGAAGTCTTCAGACTTATACAGACTTACTTTCAAGACTGCGAGATGAGGTTTTCTGATCTTCAAAGCTCTTCGCTGCTTCTTGTTTTTCTTAACCGGATACCCCAGTCGGTGGATTTGTTGCCCTGACTGGAGCTGAGGAGGTGCTTTAAATAACACCAGTCTGCCACTCTGACGCACTCAGATGTTGATGACACTGAGCCACAGGTAACATGAAGGCCATGGAAAACGAGGATGTCAACTGAAATGAACGTCAATACACTCGGGTCGATGATTAGTATAGCTAAGACAACAACACATATATGTGTGTGTGAGAGAAAGAGAGAGAGAGAGAGGGAGAGAGAGAAGGAGGGAGAGAGGATGAGAGAGAGAGGGAGAGAGAGAAGGACGGATGAGAGAGAAGGGTGTGAGAGAAAGAAATAGATGAGAGTGGAAGATAGAGCTAGGGGAGAGAGAGGGTGAGAGAGAAGGGTTTGGGGGAGAGAGAGTGAGAGTGAGGGAGGGTGGGAGTGGTGAGATATATAGAAATAGATGAGAGAGAGATAGGGCAGAGAGAGGGTGAGAGAGAGGATGAGAAAGAAGGGTGTGTGTGTGAGAGAGAGAAAGAAAGAGATAGAGAAAGAGAGAGGGAGGGAGGGTGGGAGTGGAGGTGAGATATATAGAAATAGATGAGAGAGATAAAGAAGGAGGCAGAGAGAGGGGTGTGAGGGAAAGAAAGAGATGAGAGAGTAAGGGAAAGCGAGAGAGAGAGAGAGAGAGAGAAGAAGAGAGTTAGAGAGAAGAGGGTGGAAAGAGGAGAAAGAGGATGTGATAAAGGTTTGCATATTTACACATCGGGGTATAGAGAGGGGGAGGCGGGTAACGTATACAAATTCGTGCGTGCACAAGCGCACACACGCGCGCGCACACACACACGCACACACACACACACACAAACACAAACACAAACACACGAACATGTGCAATAGTGAATATTTAATTGACATATGATAAATTTAAGTATACATTTACTTGATATATTTTTTGCACTCGAGGGAAGGATGTTACGTGCACTTTCTCTATCCTGTTAACTGCATATGTATAAATGGTGTGGAAAGTGCAAACGTATAATTAAATAGTAGTAAGTTCGAATCCCAAACAAACTTCCCCGTCGCACCTGGACATCAACAGCCCAACAATCTGTTCCCCAGATGTCTCTAACATGCAATGCTATACTTGTACATTTACACGTGCGTGACACGTGCAGCTGGTCTTAATAAATAAGTAAATTAATCGCATTTTCTTTTCTAATAAAATAGATATAAATGTGTAGGATTACGTGTATGTATGCATTGACCGCGTGTACATCAGCGCCTCTATATACTTGTAGCTAGAATTTGGTACACTAAGGTAAATTTTGAATAAATGTTGTAGGCCTACATACATAGTTTATATATCGCTGCAAAGTACCCATTATACCGCACATACAATTTGACTTTCATATCCACAAACGTTTATGAATATAATAGTATTTACATTATACATTTAGAAAAGCAAAGGGTATAATTGTGCCCATGGGACTCATAACATGCTTCTGAATATATATACATCATAATAAAGTATGCATAATATATAGAAATATAATATAAGGATACTTTTATAGATATATACAGTATCCTTGCTCAAGAGCGTTCAGTCATATAGGCTCTACATTGAAGAATGATAGTTTTTAATATGGATGTGAAACCTTTGGTATCTTCAGAACATCGGGCTTCAAATGGAAGTACATGCAAAAGTACAATGTTCAAATCAATTGATCCCATCTACATGCCTATGTACGTGCATACCGGTATGTCCTGTAACGTTGTACAGGTTAGTACAGGGAACGTCTATCCACTATATCCACTGTCTGGAACACAAGGCATACAACAAGCATACAATTTACATTCTTGAAGGATACATTTGCTGAGACGTTGTCCCAGCAAGTCAGAGAACCGCCCGTACAATGCACAAGCGAGATAACCTTGATAACGTATGGACGAGTTAGCAACTACCGCTCATAAGCTGCATCGTGTACTGGTACGAGTATGAAATATTAAGATTGGATGTTAATATACTTAACGCTACTTGGTGATGCAATGTTTCATGTTTTCATCAGAACCACATTAGCATGACATTTTCAATACGCGTGTATAGAATACAAGGAAATGCACAGAGGCGGAAATGTACCAAGCTTGCAGATATTCTTGATATTCAGGAAAACAAGTGAAAAGTATGATATTAATTGCTAATTATGTTACACAGAGTAATACAGCGTTATCAAAGATGTATTACATAAACAACGGGTATAAAATACGGCAGCAAGTAGAAACCAATGCAACTTTGGATACCTTGCATTTGGGTAATGTCGCCAATGCCTAATAGACGCGATCTAATGCCAGCATACTTAACACGATGATAACGATGTTAACGGATAATGTGCAACACAATTCAAGTTATAAACTAATGCCAAAGGGATATTGTATATTTAGTGGTTGTAATAGTATTGTAAAATGACTTATCTTCAAAGAGAATCAGAAGGGCTTTTTGAGTTGTTAATACAATTACTATTCGTATACTTGATTATGTTTGTGAATCTTCGGATGTTTTATCTGGAGGAAACAAAGAAATAAACTCGACTAACAGAGTACGAAGGATTGACATCAATTACATATGAAGTGAACTGAAGAGCGAGAAGCAAAGACGCATTGCCACTGGATGGATTCTGGAACAACTACTTCCGTATTTGTGCTTCCTGTTATGGCTTAAATTGTGTTTAAATCCAAGATAATGATGTAAATGATGATTTAATTCATTGACCAATGATAATGCTACAGATGACGTTGATAGACACTACACACAAACACAGCCTCTCTCTCTCTCTCTCTCTCCCTCTCTCTCTCTCTTTCTCTCTTCTCGTTCTCTCTCCCCTCTCTCTTTAGCTCTCCCTTCTCTCTTTAGCTCTCTCCCTCTCTCTTTAGCTCTCTCCCTCTCTCTATCTTCACACACACACACACACACACACACACACACACACACACACACACACTCTCTCTCTCTCTCTACGTTTTCAGGCGATGTACCTCAAGACGTGTGATTGCCGATACCACATAGCATCGCAGTCTTCTTAATTATAATAATAATGTCTTAACTTACTAAGTGTACTCATAGCCCTACATCATTACCATTATCAGTGGTTCAGTGTGCACGTACTTTCCTTCTCAACTCCATGGGGACTATTGGTACTTCGATGTAGTACAGACAGGATGCGTTGAAGGCCAACTACGTTTCCAAAAAGTTGCTTCATTAACCTTCTCCCTGATGGAGTAGGCCCTGGTCCTGATCTTTAGGGCATCTCCAGTTGCCTTCAGCATGGAGAGGGTTCAAGTGACGTGGGCGGAGACTGATTTAGAATAAATGGAAAGTTCCAGAATATTCTGGAACCGTATGTGTACCAGTCAGCATGTCTTGTACTCCAACTTATGTGAGCGTCGACTGTAATTATTTCCTGGTACGTCCCCTACTAAAAACCCGGCATATCAGTGCCAAAACTATCGAGAGATACTAGAAAATATCAGCCAAAGAAACCTACGCGTTATTACGTGTGAAATTACACCAGGCCTTTTTTTCTGTTATTTACACTTTGACTACGGCCTTTTTTTGCGATTAAGTTTTAAATAGTGGAGATTTGTGACTTCCCCTGCTGTTGTCGGGAAGATCTCATTTCCCCTGGAGTAGAAAACAAACACGAAAGAGGACCGATAACAACTGCACCAGTTAGTGAACTATTCAAACAGGGTTGTGCTCCTTTTTTTTCTTTCGCTAGTTCGGAAATACAGCGTGTACGACTCCAATGAGTTGGGAGCATCCCACCAGACAAGTAGAAAACATGGCTTCCTCTACTGAATGTGTTCGTGTAATCAATGTACGAGACAGGATTAGTCGCCGAGAAGGGGAGCGGAAATGTGTAGTGTGTGGTTAAAAACAGACCGACTTAATTTAGTTTCGGTAGTCCCTGATGCGTATTTCTGCTCGTAAGTTCTATATAACTCCGAGTATAGTATTCACCTAAGCGTACTTTCACTTTCCAATGTCATTAAAACATATTTTGTATACGTGAATCAGTATTCATGTAGTATTCACCTAATCGTATTTTCATTTTCACTTATCATTAAAACATATGTTGTAGGTCTATACATGTATTATTCACCTGAATGTACTTTCATTTTAACTTGTCATTAACACATATTCTGTGAACCACTATACATGTACATGCAGTATTCACCTAAGCATACTTGCATTTTTACTTGTCTTTAAAAAGTATTTTGTCCACGGGTTGTTTTATAAGTAAAAGGTCAGCCATGGCTTTATGCCTAACGCTATCAGACAACCTGATTGATGGATTAATTCCTTGACTTTTGATCCTTTTTCATAGATCATTAAAGGTAAATCTTTCTTGGTTGTAACATGATCTATGTACTCATCACAAAATACATATTAACAGTTCGTGTTCTTAATGTTATATGCAAAATCGCCTCACCGTAGACAAGTTCAACGCATATTAAGAATAAGTGTTAAAAAATAAATCAGTGACAGTGTTTGAAGCCGACGATATTTCGGCAATAACCGAACGTTAAATTAAACGTAACGCATCTTAGTCTCAAGGTTTGTTTTGTTCCTCGAGTAATTAACCTACCGAAACCATTACCAAATTCCCATGTAAGTACTTTGTTATTTAGTCAACCAGGCAGGCTGTTATTTACAATCCCCACCTCCTTTGTTGTCAGACATTTTACTACTCCCAAGGACAGGACAGATCATTCCAGTGGGAACATAAACGACACCTTGGTCATCATCCCGCAACCCACACAGAGGCTGGGCTTTATCTGACACGTGAGACGCTAAAAGAAGCGCCAATGACGCTATCTGGGATTACATTGGTCCTCATAGAGTTCCTGACATAGACTGCCGTGATTGCGAGAAGCAGGGGTGTGTATGTATAATAATATATCGGCGAGAGCCTGCCCTAATAATAGTTGCATGTGTATAGAGAACACAGATGGAAGGGATAAACAGGCACACGTAAATCCAATGTTTACGACACGAGCTCGCGAGGAACGTGCAAGGTAAACAATGCACCTGGAACTAATTTAAATACCTCGGCGTATTCCGACACTTGGATGAATGACTCGCTTCTTGTAGGATCCTTCCGCTAGAGAAGTATATCCTTCCGCGACAACATTACCGGGAAATCCTCACCAGAAGATACAATCGAAAATCACCAACAAAGAATGACATTTCCTGGTTTTCGGAAGTCTGAATAAAATAGGACATCGTTGTATATTTACCTGTTTCATGTCATGACATATACGGCATTCACGGAAGGAGAGGGAATCGTGGGTGTGCATTGGTTCACGTACATATGCCGTGTTGTTGGAACTACTATAGGAATGCAGAAAGGGCATAACTATTTGCAGTACATCATCGTCACGGATGGAATGTAAAACTATCTATTTCTTCTTTTTTTTACAGGAGATATCTAGTAGCAGCCATGCACGTAGAATTAGTGTCACTCTCCTTACCCTGTCAAAGTTAATTCATCAACTTTGAGAAACACTATTAAGAAACTACAAAACATGACATGGAAATATGGAGGGGTAAAATCATGTATCTAATCCATTTGGATCCACGGCTGTTAATGTAGCCATCTAATTTGGCGATACATTTACTGTAGGCGTAATGGACATGTCACAAACTGATTTATTGATTGGACAAACATTACAGGAAATATTGCTAGGCGAAATTGGGAAACTTCATCACACAGTATACTAGCAGTTTAACGAATATACTTTAGAAGTAACTGTTACTCATAAGGATTACTTAGCTGCAAAATTACTTGCAATTTGTATCGTAGTGTATGGTCTAATATACAAATTAGTCAAACCGTTTTATGTTTAAAAGTACCAGACGAATACAGCCCAAGGACTGGTCGCTCGGAGTCAGTTGAGAAGTGTCTGAATACCACTGTTCTAGTTGTGGTAGGATATTCCGTGAGCTAGTACCACCAGCTTGCGGACATTTGGCATAGTACAATCCAGACATGTGCATACAACACATGCCAGACGTGAAATAAGCGAACCAATACTGAAAGATGCTTTAAACTCAAATCCAACCAATAAACCAAGTCATCTTCATCTCCTATTAAATACCGTCCGTTTTATGTTGTATTAGGATATCCGTCAATGGACATACACATGCAGTTCCTTTACTTCCACTGAGTTTTGTTGTCGCAGATCTACATAATCCAATTATAAATGCAAGCCAGAAGAACACAAGCCAAAGAACGTTCATAACGTAGATGCATAAGACATGTAGAATTGACGTTAATCTGTATCGATCGATATCTTTCTAAGTCGTATTTTGTACATAATTTAATCCGATATAAACCACTTGATCTAGTTAATAGTAGTATTTTCTACAAGAACTACTGACATGCCCCTTTAACATTTATAAAACCGGATTGAAAATACAGCCAAACAATGATATCGAGCGACGTTTTAGAAACATATAAATACATTTTACAATAGTAGTTTTTTTAATTCGATTGCTATGACGTCACGGCGCAAATGCACTTTTGTTTGTTCATTGCCTTCACTGTAGAAGCTTTAACAACGTACTATGTTTCTTCTTAAATTAAACAACTACACTGTCTGCTAAGTAGAATCCCCACCTCATCTTTTAATATCTATCGTATCCAAACTCTCGGGTTTCGGTTCCTTTTATCAACTTGTAAGATATCATCGATATTAAAAGACATTAAAAGATATTCTGTATATCTTCTAAAATAAAATATCCAACATATCGAATGCACTTAACATTCTCATTTTAATACGTATTCTGTCTACACACTAATATTATACTTAATAACTAGCATGTGCTATTTCGACTTTCATTGGCTCAAGTGTTAGTTACCATCACAACACCACAGTTTCCACAGTTAGAAAAGTTTCGCTCTTCTCCCTTGGTGTGTCTGTCATTATATGTTGGTTATATTTTTTGTTGAGCCTATTCCAGGTTAACGTTATTATCTGCACGTTAAACGGATAAAGTTCAATCAATACGTTGTACAATTGCAACTATCCATTTATTACGTCATTGTGAACGGGCATGCTTGTAAAATTGGTATTTAAATTTTACCTGGTTTCTATTGAATGATAATGCTATCAAATATCGAGGGACCTAGTCCTTGGTCACGGAAGGCTAAAATGCCACGCTAAGCTTGTATAGCTTTATGAATTGCAATGTTGGAATAATGGACTAAACCCTCAAATAAATCAAATAGTTTTTCCCCCCATGGATTACGGTGAACATTTCAGGATGGCGTTCTCATCCAGAACATTGAAATCTGAATAATGTTTGCCATCAACCGGTTGAATATTCTAAAGGGAATACATTGAACGATATACGAATGTAAAAGTACTATAGCGTTTTTAACAGGACAAAAAACATACCCATAAGATGAATGAGCAGCACAAATGTTTTATGTTCAATTATACATTGAAAAACACATGTGTAGAAACCCATTAATTTAAAAGCTCCGATAAGATTCAAATTCACCTATTATCAGTCTCACGGGCCAATTGGTAGTTTGATCAACTGTTCTCTTGAAGTGATTCATTGCTCTGTCGTCATCAACAGCTAGCGCTAGACCTGGTACATAATTCAACATGTGAATTATCCTGACCAATCACATGGGACCTATATCCATAATCACCACTAGGAATATTATACAAGCAAAGTCTTATATTTGGAATAAACTACCGCATGGTTCAATCATGAACACAGCGTGGCAACTACACTTCGCAGGACATGGTATCAGTGGTGTGGCTTTGATGTGGAACTAGTGCTCATGAATACGTTAGTTAACATCCCGATAAGCATCCATACCGGGATGCGACATGAACATTTGTGAGTGAGTTCATGAGGTGACTCGTAAACCAAACGCAAAAATATAATTTGACATGTGTATCCACTGTGTCAGAGATTTAAATGATTACTAGCCATATGATACCATTTTCAGACACTATATTATATTTGATAGTAGATAGAGAAGTTACAATAGTCTGTGGACTATAGTAATAGGGAGAGGACCGAGATAAGTGATTACGCTTCTGTCTAATCCCATGTCAATAAAATATGTTGAAAATAGTAATATTAATTTACGATGTTATAGGTAATACTCTACCAATTAGTGGAACTAGTCGTTTGGGCTCCGAAAATGTGGATTTGCAAACCAGTTATTGGTTGAAATGTTGGAAACACATAATTTTATGTGGATACTTTGTTTGGTATTCTAAAAGCATTCCAGGTTCATATTTGGCATAAGAAATAATTACCACTTGATCCATTGATCTGAGCCATCTATCTGTGAAATTCAGAGTTGTCAAATATCTGCGAGATAGGGGTGACCCACT
>JAUTBV010121828.1:0-28732 GCA_032361325.1 Lepetodrilus fucensis
GTGGGGTTGTGAGAGAGAGAGAGAGAGAGAGAGAGAGAGAGAGGGAGAGAGAGAGAGAGGGGAGGGGACAGAGAGAGAGAAAGAGAGAGAGATAGAGAGAAGGGGGAAGGAGAGAGAGTGAAGAGACAGAGAGTGGAGAGAGGAGAGAGAAAGAGAGAGAGAGAGAGAGAAGGGGAGGGAGAAAGAGTGGAGAGACAGAGAGAGGTGGAGAGAGGAGAGAGAGAGAGAAGGGGAGGGGGAGAGAGTGGAGAGAGAGAGAGGTGGATAGAGGAGAGAGAGAGCGAAGGGGGAAGGAGAGAGAGAGAGACAGAGAGAGAGAGAGAGGAGAGAGAGAGAGAGAGAGAGAGAGAGAGAGGAAGTGGGATGGGGGTGGGTGGAGAGAAGCGTAATGGAAGTAGTACTCATGCAAGCTGGCCTGAATGTTGTACCAATCTGATTGTATCAGTCCTATGAAAATGAAATGTTTAAACTGACTATCCAGCTGCAATTGTTTAACATTTATGGCCATTTTATTGCACTAAGAAAATATAATCCGAAACAAAATATTAAAATACAACAAATTAGGATAGTTCATCCTTTCGAGAAAATATTACGAACTCCATGAGATTTCTGACATTGACATGCACATTCATGTCTAAAGAGCGCTATTTTAGACCTACACTGAGTAAAAATCTCTTTCCACACTACAATGAATATAACGCGGAGCCGATGATGAAATGGGAAAATCATTAATAGTATTTAATATCTTGCAGATCAGGAAAGAAAGTCCATTTCATTTCATAATGCAATATCATTTCTGGCGCATAAGCCACGCCGACACAAAGCCTCTATCTGGGGCATACTTCTACCGGTGGGTTAATGGCGGCTGGAAAGTCATTCGGGGGAATTAAGTTTTTTGGATGTCATAGGAAATCACCCGTCCAAAGCTACTCAGGGCCTTCTATATATTGTATCATCAGTTTTACAGTCGGGCTCGGCTAGGGATTAGCCACCATATTATATTCCTCTCTTACTCCTTGCTGTTGACAGATTCAGCCTCGTGTTCATTCGTTGACGTAATAACCATATCTCTGCGCATGCGCGAGTCATTTTCTCAAAAGTTTTATTTCAAGAGTTGCAGCGAAGTTGAGGAAAGAGGTGGTTGGGGGAAGGGAGGGGGGTTTGGGGATACTTTCGGTTTTTAATTATGAAATATCATAGTGAACTTTTTTCATTGGTGATTGAAATTGTAATACAGCTCAGAATGATTGGCAGGTCGGACAATGATGTCGTTAGCACACCGAGTCATCAGTGCCCATTTCGAATCTCGAGACGCAGGCTAAAAAGTGCGTTATCACCTAATCTTGCAATCTTCATTTCCTCAAAAATGGATTTTTATGGTATTTTGCAATAAGATGACAGATATTGATCATATTTTGTCGATTTTTTAAAAATTTCATTAAAATTCATAACAGGATTTTATGCCACGAATTTGGGACGAGTAACGTGCTGGTTCTCTGTCGAGGTGGAGATATGATTGATCAGAAATGTGAATACGCGTGTTTCTATTGGGTTGTCATAATTCGCTGTTTCTATGTGTCTCGTGCCATTATGCTAGATACTGGTATCTAAATGTGAGATTCGTCAGTTTAGACATTGTCTGAATGTATATTATCAATTTGAAAATTGATAAATTGTTGTATCTATGCTACACTGTATACTAGCCTAACGCTTATAGAATGTTTTAGTTCATGATCTGAATGTTATAGCTAAATGAATGCTTTTATGTACGCGATAATGTGTAATAACATCAGCAGCAGCAGTAGTAGTGGTAGTAGTAGTAGTAGTAGTAGTAGTAGTGGTAGTAGTAGTAGTAGTAGTAGTATATAGTAGTCGTATATAGTATTATTATTATTAGTAGTAGTAGTAGTAGTAGCAGAAGCAGCGGCAGTAGAACAGTAGAAGTAGTAGTAATAGTAGTAGTAAGTAGTAGTAATAGTAGTAGTAGTAGTAGTAGTAGTAGTAGTAGTAGTAGTAGCAGTAGTAGTAGTATAGTAGTATGCTAAAAGTACACGACATAAACTAAATAATATGTTATGTTTCAGTGATGTTTCATTAATGTTTCTGGTCTTGGAAAGTTACGTTGTTGCAACCTATTGTTATTCCATACTGTATATATACTAGTATTAGTGTTCTGTATTGTATTCATTCATTGCTAATGGTAGCACTCCAACTCACATAGTATGATATACGGTAGATGAAAACTTTCTCTTTGTCGAATACTATACTCTATTAACTATTTCATCCTGCACATCTTGAAGTAAATAATTCTAATAATACTCCTTGACAAAAATAACATCTAAAGTTTCTCTTTGACGAATACTACTCTATTGAATAATTCACCCTGGACCTCTTGAAGAACTTAATTCTAATAATTCTTCTTGAAAAACAATAACATTTAAAGTTTCTTTGTATCGAATAATACTCTATTGAATAAATCACCCTGCACATTGTGAAATAAATTATTATAATAATTATTATTGAAAAGAACAGAACAGAAAAGAACAGAACAGAGTTTATTCTTATGAAAAATCACATCATGTGATATAATGAGAAAACAATGAAACAAATACAAGTTTTACATGAATAAAACATCATCTACGACGTTTTCGGTACAGTACGACATAATTATAAGCAATACCCGTTACCTGTATAACCCCTTGTGTTGTCTGTAAATCAATGTTGCCTATATAATAATGCCACCTCCAGTTGTTAATGACGTTGGCTTCCCAGCTGGCTTCCAGGTTAAATCCAAAACTTGTGTAACGGTAATGAGCAGAACAGCATTAAGCATTGATAAGTTTAAAACTTCTCCTTTCCTTTTCATGATAATTAAAATGCACAGCCAAACTTCATAAAGAGGCCTTTATATTTCCTTTCCAATTGCTCTTAACATCGTAACATTGTCAGATTCGCCACGGTTGGAAATGACAAGTTCAACTTTGTTAAGATCTAGCAAATCGTCCAAATCAATTACTGAAACTACTCAATCAAATTTAGCAATTTGAGTTACTGAACTGCCATATTTAATAAGAGGCAAAGTCTTAACAAACTGGGGAGACTTTGTAAAATTCTGGCGAGTAATTAACCCACTAAGTTGATAACAGCCAGAGAGAAGAATCCTCCAAGAGAAGCCAGAATATGCGCTCTGCAATGTGCTATATGGTGCCATTCTTATGCTTTCTATTCTTTCCATCTAAAGGACTGTTCTACTATTGATACTTCCCATGACGCAAGTGTAACCCAGAGAACAGACATCATTATGCCAGAGGATGGTAACAGCGAGCTTTTTCTTTGACAAGAAAAAAAAAGGTATGTTCCATTCCTATATTGTTTTTTTTTAAATATTGTCGAAAATTTAAGATATGCTTATATATGAGTATGAATGGTTTGATATTCTTACTGAAAACGGTAAAATAGTTCATAGGAAACGTCAGTGAATCTTTCTAAAGATAACATTACTTTTTAGTATCTATTGAGTTTCCTACAACTCTTTCCATTTGATTGCAAAACGCTCGTAAGCTTCAGAAGATTCTGGGTAATAAAGCAGTATCTTATCTTATACAGATAGATGGGGTAGAACTATACATTTAACCTATTTTATGGATTTACAAATTAAAATGAAAATACAAAACACAATTAGGTTCAAATATGATATTCGGTGTTCAATTTTTAATGATACTTGAAGATAATCGAAATGAGTAATATTTCATAAGAGGATTTTGAAATGTATGATTCATAACGGTTAATACTTCTAAAAAAATCATAATTGGTCGACATCCATCAATCTACGATTACTTATTAGTGGCACGTGTACTCTAAGACACAGTCACGTGATTTATCAGTCCCATAAATAACTACCCTGGTAAGAACATCAGCTATTAGATGTCACATAATGTTAGACATAACTCGTATAGTCGCTGGTATTCCTCATAACGGGTGGTTCACAAGTTTTTTGATTTTTATTTCACTGAATAACGTTGATAGGGTGAGGCTGGAGCGAGCTGTCTGTCTGTCCGTCTGTCTGCCCAAATCCAACACCAAGCATCCGTTACAAACTAGTTGTTCCCCGGTTCTTCAAACATTTGAGGAGAATATTTATTTCATCAATAGTAAAGCAAATTAGTCGATTCTATTATTTTACCAGATTTGTCATAATTACTTCATGGGATTATAAACTAATGTATCTGCCTAAGGCACATAATTATGTTAACCCAAGGATTATGTTAACCCAAGACAAGCGCCTCCAATTGATGATTAAGTGAATGCTAATATAGCCATAATCTTGCAACTCTTTCCATGATATGCTTTTAAAATATTTTCTTACAACAATAATTGCTTATTCAACAGAAAAGATTAACTTCTCATTAAAATCTTAAATACCCGGCTTCGGGAAAACACTAAACATTTCAATATGGGATTTCCTAGCGAACATTCACCGACAGAATTATGACAGAGAAAAAAAATCGTGTTACTACAATTCAGTATTTTGTATGAGCCTCACCTTTCAACTAGGATGAAACATGAGAGAAAGGAGGGATTATTTCATATAACTACATCAGGGGGAAGTCAAAAACATCCGTCAAAGCCAAAATACACGGTTAGTAAATATAGAGCGTATGTCGAGTTCCCACGAGGTGCAGTAAGAAAAACCCACAACGTTGGAATCTATTGAGCGATTGCTTAAATTCCACAAAGACCTAACAACCACCCCACCCCACCCACCCACACCACTCCCCACACACACCACCACCAACCCCTACCCCCGGGGGGAAAGACGGACATTCAACGCTTTGTACATTGTGTTATATTATCCAGTTGTTCGTTGAACGGACCAGTGAAGTCATTTTCGAGTTGTTTATCGTTTACGCAGGTGAATTAAGCTTTAGGCACCGTTAGTACGTTACTCAACAAACGTTACCTAAAGTCGTTCAGGAAGGATACGCAGTGAGATAAGTTAAACAGTAAACATACCAGGATTAAGACGTTCAAGATACGGACGCATGTCTTCACTTTTCATGAAAATTACCAGAACTAATATTATAACATTAGTATACCTTTGGTAATACCGGTTGCGTATGGTGCAAGCATTCTTAGAACCATGACAGTAATATTGACGTAAATATATATACACCAACAGGAAAGCCAGATAATAATGTTTAACTATTGCAGCATAATAATTCCTATCGGTCTCAAATGTCAAGCGGTGGGCTATGCCATTGAAATGGAACCGAGTTCCAAACCCTTCCAATTGGTGACCGTTCAATTTACAGTTCAATGATTCTAAGATGTGGTGTACTTTCTACGTTGCCAACTGGGTATTATAGTAAAGTCGTGAAAAGGCTTAGAAATGGCTTAGTTTGGTTACAATTTTCCGTGCTGGTGCATGCAGGCAATGAAAATAATCGCAAAGTAATTTTGTGATCATTATAATTCAATAGTTATAATTCTTTTAAATCTTATCAGTAAATGTGGTAAAATAGCACATAATGAATGTAGAACCATTTCCCAAGTTGTGTAAAGAACATAATTATATTCCAAATAAAAGATATAAAAACACACCTGGTGAACAAACTGACTTGACATTATAATATTCCTTCTTCATATAATAGTATATTTTAGATTACATTGTAATTTGATTATTAAGTTAAGTATTTAAATGAGCATTTAAAATTATTATCTTCAAAATCACAAATAGTGCCTCATTATTTGTTGAGCAAAACAATAACCTGTCTAATATATGTCAGTTTTTAGCTAATGGATTTACACAATATTTAAGTGACGATGTGATGTTTTCTCATTCAGGTTAGATTATAATTATAGCTGCAATGATCTCGATATCTGAAATGTGACAAAAATGTAATAATTTATTTAAATGCGAAATGTTAAAATTAGTGACAAGCTAATTGAAATCACTCACCATATTCAACTAATGACAAACCAAGTTTTTGACTTAAACAATGCAGAACAAACAGAATCAAAATATCATGGTTAATGCATTACACATCCACCTCACCTGCAACTCATCCCCCCCCCCCCCAACTTCCGCCCCCACAGGACTACCACTACACGTGCACGTTCGTGCCCCCCACACACATACCCACATCCCTACATCATATATACACACACACATCCCCACATAATTTCCGTCTCTCAAACAACCCATTTACTAATTATTTTCAAATTTAAAAAATAAAATAGTTTGCATTCATTATTAGAATTATCAAATAACGTGAAATAAATATATTTTAATTAACAAAATTACTCCACGATGAATGTGAATTATGCATACACACAATCCAATTCGTTAAACAACTTATTTCGTTTTAATTTGATGTTAGTCAAATTGTTAGAAATACATAATTATATACCAGAACAGAACATAATGCTATTATTATCATAACCACATATAGTGACATGGAGACAATTAATAAGTATGATTGTACAATTAATAAGTATGATTGTATACGAAGGATTTGAAAGTTACAATGTAAGGATACGTGAATAATTGATAAGAGTTGTTGAAACTAAGTGTGGTAACTTTTATAACATTTTATATTTTAATTTTGGAGTGTAGTATAATAACACGGCATAAGTTTACTGAATTTAAGGAGTGATAGATATTGACAATAATATATATGGTATATAAGCTTCTCATATTGATTTCAATGAAATGCAGCACAACATAAAACGATCGTAAAGGTACTAAGATGTTTTTATAAAATGCAATGATATGTTAAAATTATGTTAAGAACAATATGTCTTCATTATCCTTTGTACTTTAAAATCAATCCACGAAGGAAAATTATGCATACATGTTATCCAATAAGCTGAAAGTATTAGTTCCTATATTTCGTTTTATTTGATCTCTGTTAATCTTTTGACTTCGAAATACACACAGATAGGTTCCAATGGCAATGGTATTAGATCGTCTATACGAACAAAATGTCAATTATATTAATTCGACTAAGAACAAAATACTTCATGACCGTTTTCTTGTTCATCGTCTTCATTAAAGCGGGACTAATACATCATCTAAATTTCACTTCAATAACGGGATGTCTTTCTCAGTGGATGCATTGTTTATTAACCAAATCTTGATACCACAAATTTGCTGATAAATAATTTACGGAAATATTTCCAATTCGACTCTTATCAATGCCTCGAATCAACTGTCGGTGACAGCTCCCTTGTCCGGCGGGGTTTCAACTCGATCTGAAACTAGATGTAATCTACGATAAAAAATGTTTTGTTTTAAATATGTTATCAACTTCTTCTTCCAGGGAGGAATACTTGTCGTGTTGCGGTACAGCGCGAGTGAACCGTACCCTCCGCCTGCTCATAGCCGAGGAAATTCTAATATCTCTGAGGACGAATCATGGATAATGGGATTAAATATTTATAGAGTTTATCGGCATCTTTATCAGTTTGTGTCTAATCCTGTCAAAGGATTTGAAAGCGCTGCGCATGGAGAATACCATTGTATTCCCCATAGTTCATCGTACTGCCGTAGGTCGTCGCCGTATCCGATTTGACGCAATGTCGTGACGTGTTACGACATCAATATACGGAATGGAAGGGTGTATGGCATTATGCGGCACGCATGGCCGCACTGTGGCGTACATGCCCTCGATGACCTCTTGGCCATTAGGATATTTGCTGACCATACAGGATGGACAATGGTCATCTGTTCTTGACCACCGGTAAAAGCAATATGGATTTGCCTCTCTGTCAATGTATAATGTATATCTATTTGTAGTTAGATTGTCGTTGTTTTTGCATGTGGATAAGGCGCTTGATTATTGTTTCAGTTAGTTGGCTTCCAATCAATTGAGTTATTATAGTCTCACGCAGGCCTTGTTAACAGATGAATTGATGTGAATATCGCACGACTGGTATTCATTCGTTTACAAGTACTGATTTTACTTGAGAACTCATTGAATATCCCGATAGTCAACATTAGACCAACACGGCCTTGATCCAATCTGAACAGAAGACAGAATCACAGAATCTCACCACAGTGGTGGAGATGTGATTATTTCTTTTTGTTAAAATGACTTTTGATGTATAATATATTAATGATAAAACCCCAAAATACCCCACGAAAACAGCTTAATAAAAATGTATAACATGCATCCATAACTGTTGAATAGTTTCATGCACGCATAATTGTGCTAAGACCTGTAAAAGTGTATAGATAAAATATAAATGATTATATTATAAGTAAATGTATGCATTTGTTGTAAATGTGTATATATGTGTAAATGTGTATATATGTGTAATATGTGGATGTTTAGTATCTCGTAACCCTTTACGGGTGGCTCAATTTGATATTTTCTGGAACTGTTTTATGGAATGTACACGTATTTATAATACGATGAAACTAATAAATAATCTGCCTGTTTGTATGTCTGTGCAGCCAGCTATGTTTGAAATGCATGTAGTTGCAGACTTTCTTAATTGATTATTTTACGAAATAAACAGACGAATGTTCAAACACTCCATCTATTGTGAGACAATCAGCTACCGAGGCGATAACATCGTATTATTGTGGAAACAGGATATCTGAATATCCACGAAATGTGAGTTCATGGTGAGGGTTGTGTACACGTATATGCACACGGAGATAGAAGCCCCAATGTGAGTCTGTGCTTCTATCAGATCTGGCTTGTTTTTGTTACAACCCTCTGGCAACTCCAGTGAGGTCTCCAAATAGCAGATAGGTCCGAGAAAATATACTCGACAGCCCCAGACGACCACCCTGTCATGGGCTCTAATGGACGGATAGATTTACCACAAACATAGGTGTCTGTCCGCCATTTGTAATCCACGGCCACTTCCGTCTGTCAGAGATAGGCCAGAAATCTCGACCAGACCTGGTGAGGTCTTCCCTGTGTATACGTACACCCTCTCGGGCAAAACATAAAGAAATGTCATCGGTTTTGGAGGGGAGGTACTCGACAATGTGGTTTATGATTCATATAAAACGTTGATCATCTCCTCTACGCATGTCCACTTATCATCCAGGCTTTTGTTTTCGGCGGTCGTTGTTGTAAGGGGCTTGTTTGCGTGCGATAAGCGGCACGGCGTATTAACGTCAGATTTTTGGGGAAGGGGAAGAAGTTGTGGTGGATTATGACATATTGCTTTGCGTCTCAGTAATGGGGATGGTGCTTTATTAGCTCTTGATGCTCGGAGTAAGTGTGTTTGGAGGAAGCTGAAGAGTGTAGCAGATGTCAGAACGTTCCTCCGACAAAGGAGAGCAGGGATTAAGAAAATAACTCTCAATGACGGGAGGCCAGAAATGTATCTAGCCCGCATGTGGCCTAAACGTGAAATGAATCTTGGACGAAATGCACAACATCTGAACGTTATTTGAAGAATTAATTACCCCCCAATTGGCTTCTTAGTTGAGGCGAAATACCTCACTGCGTGAATTTCCCTTCCGATCATTCAACTAGCGCTAGGAAAATAGATTCATTTTCAGCGCGCTATTTGCCTTATAGGTTACTTTAGATTTAACCAGGACGCAAATTGATGAGCGGTGTTTGTTTTAAGACTGAAATACATTTGAGACCGGGTTTCCAATAAGAGTAATTGAATTCTCTCTTTGGGGAAATCTGCTGCGCCGGTTCGGAGTTACCGAGTTTAGCTCCGCCCAAACAATTAGGCCCGAAATTCGAGACCGGCTCCAAGTTTTCGATAAAACCCTTATCCGCCGAACACTGCGGGTACCAAGCTGGCCGATTTGGTCGGTAAACACGACTCGCGTCGGGATCTCGCCATTCTTGCTTTGCCTTCTTTTCACTTAGAATCTGTCAAAAATTCGTCAAAAATATGAACGTCTTCGGTATCATTTTCTCCGTAGGGGGCGCAGCGAACCCTCTCCCTTCTCAACGGTGATCGTCTGCGCATGTCAATACTCATTTCAAAGGTTACGCGCCAGAGGGCGATCTTGGGGTCGTCTGAATGGAAACTTGGGCAATACTCATGGGTGTCAATGATTGGGGAAGTGTACGTTATATCCTTACCACATGCTACACGGTACAATAGCGGGCTGTTCTACCATAATCCTCCAAAATGTCATCTCATCTGACTTCGACGTCAAAAAACGTCGTTCATTAACGTCAAAATGTTTGACGATTGTCAGTTGCCCTCGCGGTGTTGTCTCGTCTCTCAATGAAACACGACTCCGCGGAATCTTTTCGATCTAGAATCCCTCCCTACCCCCGATTATTTCACGAGACAAACTGACGGGTAGATTATCCCTATTAAAGACATTCACCTGCGTGGCACATATGCAGAAGAAATTAGCCTATCATCGCAACCCTTTACGGTTACACTAACGAGTCGTGCCAACAATAGCATCACTTTTTCTTGTCGCGATGGGAAATCTACAAATTGTTCAAGCACCTGTTTCAAACTGTCGGATACACGAATATGCAAATGAGACAGAATCGGGAGTTTGAGAAGATGTCAACGAAACAAGTGTGTTACGTAGAAAAGTGACACGAAATTTCACGCCTCGGTCAGTTGTAAGAAAAAGGAAGAGCCATTCTGAATCTATAGGACTGTCAGATATATTGAAAGATATACAGAACTGCTGACGTATGACAAATTACTCGAATGTCATGAGTTACTACTATTTCGTAATGTCATGATCATTACTGAAAATAACTGAAAATATTTGAAAATAATTGAAAATTTGGCCATAAAGAAGAAGTCTAAAATTGTCAACTGATTGTAAGTTTATCATGAGATCTTACACGCAAATTAGTCGCGGATGATTCGATTTTTATGAATAATCTCTTCTAAATCAGTGCCTACTCTCTTCTAAATCAGTGCCTACTCTCTTCTAAATCAGTGCCTACTCTCTTCTAAATCATTGTCTACTCTCTTCTAAATCATTGTCTACTCTTTTCTAAAACATTGCATTAAAAAAGCATAAAATATAAATGGAATTTTCAATTAATGAGATTTTGAATTTACAAATTTCAGTCTGTATAGTATAGCATATAATAGTACAGACTATAAAATATCTTTAAAAAAACGTGAGTAAATATAAAAATATTAAAATTGTCAGAATACGACGATCTCAAATCCATAACGATAAATGCCCACGTCCAATGATCATATCGTTCCTATTTATCATTAGATGTATGTTTGACTAAGAGTTCATCTGGTCACACTTCGATGGAGAATTACAATTAATGAAAGGAAATCAAATATATATCAGTTTATTGTGCTCCGCTAACTAGTCTATATTATTTGGATGCGCGTGCCGACCATCTTGACGCCGCGTCGCCATCTTTTATCTACCGTCTTTAGCCCGGACACATAATGAAGTCGTCCTATACATGTAATCATACATACGTATAATTCACAGATAAATCACGAAGCGCCATCAATAAAGATCCCCGCCCCGTCGCATTAATGGATCTTGGGGTGGAGCAGATGAAGAAAAGGAGGCGGGGCTTAGCTAGAACGGATCGATAAGCTTCAGTAGACGGCCGCTGGACACGGACCAAAACTGGTGGTATTACGGAAGTGCGATGCGTTCACATACACGCACACCTCTGTGGTATAATACTAATAGTAATAGTAATATTGCTGAGTGGAGTTTTGTGAGAGAGGTCCCATGTAGATTAAACCATATAGCGGGTATATCAAAATAGATCTTCATTGCATATGCATAAAATATTCGTAGAAAATAGTTTCATAACCTATATGTGTATAGTAGGCCTCATCCTTGAAAACTCAGGCCATTATGAATACACTAACCTCCGTCAACCATGACGGAGGTTAGTGTAATCATAAGGCCTGGGTTTTCGAGGATGAGTAGGCCTATGTACCACTTTCTATACTGTGTGACGCTGTAGGACTGTAGCATTGTCGTAATATTACAGAAATATCCCAAAATAAACTACATCATTGATTCTCATACCATACATTTGTTAAGTCTATTCTCACAATCCTCTGATACCCAGGTTCAATATCTCCTCCTTCACGTCTCAGAGTAAGGAGTCCCACTGTTTAACTTTTTAAAAGAAACATCTATAAAAGTTGTGTTTAAATTAAACTCGTTTAAAGTTGTGTTTATCTCGACGTTCCCATATTTGTACCAGCGGTCGTGAAAGGTTACTGACTTTGACCGTCTTCAATGCTTTAGTCAGGAAACCAGAGGAAATGTGATAATGTACAGTATTTTATTCGGGTTTTACAGGAAGTGTAAACTGCAATGGCATTTTACCTATCCTACAGGGGTAAAAATATATTTGAAGACACAAAATGCTAAGAGTATATACTTTGCATTTTAAACTCCAATTCGGTCTAAAACAACAACTTAATCTGTGATAGTATGCATGCCTTTAATTCCTTTAAATAATCTCAAAGATTAGTTGTTCCATACGACTTATGTCGATATAATTGATATTTTTTTAAAACATGATGGAGATATATTCTATATGGTTCTATAATATTAGTGTCCAGGCTATCGTTTCTCGAAGCTCTCATATCCACTATGAGAACATAAGCACTCTCGTAGCGATCTCTTATACACCGGGATCGTGCACTTACGAGAGCGTTATGCTCTCATAGTGAATATGAGAGCTTAGAGAAACAATACCAAGGGAGTTGAGAAGGAAAATGTGAGCACACTGATCCATTAACCTGGGAATACTGTAGCGTAATGAACACTCATTCAACCTTGGTTTGGGCGCAACGTACATGAGCATATTATTAAATAATAATTATTATTATTTGTATTTTTTTTAACTATTATTATTATTGCGTCTAAACCAATATACCTATGCCCTATATTGGACCATGAACGCAAAATTTCAGAATAGGTGTTTATAAAACATGCATTAAATTACGTCGATATGTATTTATTTTTACCGGCAGTACTATTGAATACATGTAAATAGATCTATGATAGACAGAACTCCCACCCTTGATAAGGGAATACTGAATAGTGATTCCCAATATATATATTGAAAATTGGTCGTGCGCATCCAATTGAGTCCGGTTTACGGTAATCACGACATGATAGATTGTATTGCGGCATGTCGTAAATGGGTCCTTGAACTAAGAATATAGAGTTATCGATGTATATGGATGCGATATTGCTTTTAGTCAATAAGCCACTCAGATTGAAACTGGCCGAAATCGATTATTTACGGTCTAAAATTATTTGTTTCATTCAGTGTTTTAATTCTCATCGAGATGAACTAATTAGAAAATTATATTTCTAATGTTTCGTAGACGACATGAAACATGAGGCTAATATGTTCAGTGGTAATTTAGTAATTATTGATACTAGTAGTTCATATACTTGTTTAGTTCGTAATCTATAACAAGTGTTACATTTGGGTAAGCCAGTTATGAGTATGAAGCTGCAATAATAGTACACATGTGAATAAATACAAACTTTCAAATTCTAAACAACTATTTTAGATGAATATATAAATTAGAACGATAACACACATTATAATTTAGCATTGTTCACGATAATTGAAATATCAGCTGGAATTTGCGTCTTTCAAAACATTACATTATAAACAAGACTTTTGAATGCGTTAATGTTTTCCTATTGAATTATTACAGAAATATACATTCACAGTAATATTTGTTCTCGTCATACATTTCAACGTGGAACTGGTATAAAGACAAGCTATACATGTGACATGTTGCCTAAATAACTACCAGTCGTTGTCTATAGTACATTGTAATTGTTAGAAAACATGTCCCCATCATAAAGCGTACATTTACATGTCTAATCACTCAAGTTATGTTTTCTCCACAAGCTGTTACCTCCCCTTTCAATTAGGTATCATATACCCAACGTCATGTTAATTGTAATCTACATCACCGTTAGGATGCACGTGAATGATCGTGCCACACTCTAGTGATCTCAAAACTATCGTCATTTGTGATCGTGTAACGTTATAGCCACACAGAATCATATATTGTTTATTACCGTTTTATAATTGGAATTACAAAATCACAAAGATTTGTGTCGCTATGTTGAATGACGCACGATGAACATGGATACTAGTAATACATTTGTAAAGACCTGCAAGCTGTAACATATCAGTGACACGCATATGTTAGCGGTATACGCATATGTGTGCGTGTGTTAGTCGCACGCGTAACCACAACTGATGCCAAATAAAATGCATGTCATTTAATATAGCAAAGCCCATTTCACAGTTCATAAACTGTAACTATGCAATGTATTTGAATAATTGTTCAATTTACGTAGGTTACTATTGTATAGGTTTCCGCTAGATCTATTAAAACCGTGCTACGTGGTGTGCTTAGCATTGGCGTGGCACCACTGAAAGATTATACGGTACGACAGCAGCGTATAACTGATATGTATTGATTGACCTCGTTAAATGACAGTAAAACATTTTATAAACTTTTATTCGTTGAACATATTGTTATCAACAATTTAACTTTGATATTATTCATGTTATTGAGTGATATAACGGCAACATACATGTCACATACGTGTCATTATATATCAACTAATATTGTGCATTGTGTTATTTCACTAGTGAAAATATTTATGTTTACATCATGGGCTTATTTCGACTGTCAGACTATGGTATATCAAGCGACATCCACAAATATGCTCACATCTCCGATCGGAGATGTCGCGAAGTTGCTATGATTGAACTAAATGTGCAACTACACATAAGCCATACTTCTGTGTTTCGTGAAAAGTTAACTCGAAGTAGCTAACGATGTTTATTTTTCGTCCTTTCTACAAAAGGAAATTGATAATCTTATGTTCATAGTGAATCTTAAAGAAGCTGAGAAAGTTCCATCTTGTGAATGCTTGGCTTGTGAGCAGAACAGAAATAATGTAATTTAAGCTCACAGCCGCATTATGTTTAACAGACCATGGTAATTAGATATTGTCAACTCTTGTTTTGTTCAGTAGACCAAATGATATTCTTAAAACGGGATGTGTGTATTTGCGTAAACTATATCAAGTCGGGTTGGATCACTTATCTAAGGGGGAAACGTATTAGATCGTCGTTTTTGTTAATAACAGTTGTTTGCTTTAACGGAAAGGCCGTAGCAATTTTCACAAGAGAGATACAGATTGTGGCTTTAAAAACAAGCATTCAGAACACACTGGATGTTTAATTGGTGTAGCGCCAACTCCGAATGGGTATCTGTTCATTATGCTACTGGATGAAATTATTTCAAAATAGTAGCAATTTTACGTCTCGAGGTGGCTCATTTACTGAGTTTTGTCTCAGTAACGACGAAGTGCTAATTTAATTCGTCAATAGTTTGTAATCAGTAGTATAGAATTCTATATAATGACATGATGCAATTAGGACAGACGCGCTTTCAGCGTCAGATGAGATAGAGCTCTTTATCAAAACCATTCATTAAGAGGGGCAGACGGGTACGAAACTCTAAGACTATAACTAAACCCCTTTTTCCCTAGACAAGCTAGGAATCTTTCTCCCGACGATGTCCAAAACGAATCTCACCGGTGAGACGTTCAAAAGCTGTTCCTAAATGAAAGGGCATTTTACTGAAATTATCGTAGATTATTGGCTTATCGTAGGCAGTGATGAACACATGAATAAAGCTTTATGCTGGCTAAATTGAGAGAGTCAACTCGCGCTACGACAATTATCAAGCGCAGTAGAAATTGATCGCAAATGTGAAAGGCGGGCGGATAGCCAACGTTCATAGTTACCGTCGATTGTAAGGCTTGATTGTGTAATGGACGCTACACATTCGAACAAGTCGCTTTAGAACGAAGCATATTTTCTAGGAAATTAGATTTTGGGTTAGAAGTCAAATTACTAAGGTGGCTTCCGCCAGGATGGTAAAACCCAGGGGAGACGTTCAACTAAAGTGGATATTGTAGCTATTGAAACTTTATATGTCTAAGGAAATCGCGTAAAAAAAGTCTCTTAGATTTAAAAATGTCCCTGGCCTCAAATATTTGAAATTGATTTGCGAACACGTCAATGTGTGTGCTGGATTTATAGTTCCTCATAAAAAGGCCACACCATATGATAGAAATATTGTATAATAATTAGGAATAGCTTGAGGTTATTTCCCTGATCAAATCAGTTGGTTTAATGTCTTGAGTTATTTTAATGGACATATCAATACATTTCCCATACATTTCCCATACATTTCCCATACGGCAATACATATCTTATGTTTTTGAGTTATCGCATAATATATGCAATTTTCAGATACTATGATTACATTCTTAAACATTGAACAGTGCGTTATTTAAGAATGTAGATCGACTATATTGCTGGATTATCTGAAACATTCTAGAGTAAGAGTTCATACTCAAATGAAAGTTTTTTTGCCAAATAAGTTTAGTTGAACCTAAAATCATACTGAAAAATTAGTTCGTAACTTCCGGTCCTGCATGATCTCTTCTTTACGAAAAGGCGTAACTATTAACTCCAACCTCAACTACACCATAGCTACGATAGGAGTTACGATTACATTAGTTACGCACGCTCATATAGGAGAGTCTTGGGCACTACACGCAAAGTTGTGAATCAGCCCTTTTACGTTCTACCTGCACTGGTGATAGGGCTTATATTCTAGTATCTGGGTATCCTTTCTACTACGAGACCATAATGAATCTCGTAGCCATCTCGAATACATGGGGATCGTGCACTTACGAGAGCGCTATGGTCTCATAGTGGATATGAGAGTTTCGAGAAACGATACCCAGGCCAATGATCGATAGTGTTCAAATCACCGTCGGGTGATTATTTTTATTATTAGTGGTGGTGGTAGTAGTAGTAGTAGCAGCAGCAGCAGCAGCCATAAACAAGTGGTTATATATAAGTGAGATCATCTTGAAAGAGTTTCTAAGCCCAAATTTAAAAATAATAAATTAGGAGATACACCCTCCCACCCCCCTGCACCCCACCGCTCTGTATCCGCCCCTGGCACTGTTCAAGGCTCAACCGTATCAATATATACACACCAACCCCAACGCTATTACAATTTAAAAAAAAAAGGTTTCCAACGCGCCTCTGCTTAAATTATTACTATACCATTACGGCGACATTTTTTTAACCAAAAAAAAAAGAGTATTGAAAATATGTTAGTCCTTATTTAATAGAATCATCTGACGGGAGACAATCGCTAATTGGTAGACACATCTGCCAGACGGGCTTTAACTGAGCTCATTCAGCGAAGTCAACTGGTACTGTACAATTGATGTTGTGCCACGAACAAGACGTTATTGTCTATAATGACCGAACTTGTCACGTGACGGGGTGCTAAGTTGGCATTAAAATATAAAATCAAACACCTTGTATGTCGTGACCCAATCAGAAAGAATTCAACCTTTAAATGAATATTTGCTAGTAAAAGAACTCTTACGAGAAAATTCGTATATTTTTTTCATCCCAGCATGCAATGCGGGTCTTGGTATGTCGTCGTAAAAATGTTAGACCCTTGGAAAGACGTTAAAAACTTCCAAAATCAAATCACATAAATATTTGAATAATCAGAAAAACACGTATTTTAAAATCCCCACATGCAATGCGGGTTTTTTGGTGTCTTCTTATCAAAAGCTTAGACCCCACCAAAGACGTGACCAACTTTCCAAAATCAAATCACGATGAATATTTGAACACATCAGGACCCAAGTTCAAACCATGGACAAAAATACATATCAATGATTGAGCCAACAACATGTAATGAAGATTAATCATTTAAAGCGCTTAGAAACATCGCGATTGTACTGTGCCGTTTCTCGAGATAGAGCCAACGTTCATTTATTGATGTCTCACCATTTTCCGACGTCCAATGGTGCCAAGCGAACGCTTCTGGTTAAAATTTAACACACCCGACGAGGTACCTTCAATGATTACCCTCATAGGATCGGTCCCCGGGGTACGTGTGACATCACTACCCACAATCACGTGATTACGTGGGGTGCGTGATGGCTTCATTGGAGCCAATACCTCGGCTGAGATTTACCAGGTTTATATATTATTGGAGTCGGGGGGATTGAGCAATAATTCTTAATTACAGAAACCATTTGGATCAGGAATTCACAGATGGTACGATTGATGAGGTCGCCGAACTTTGGTCACGTGATCGTGAGGTGTTCCAGTAGAGTTCCTGGGTATCGTTTCTCGGAGCTCTCATATCCACTATGATACCATAGCGCTCTCGTAAGAGCACGATCCCAATGTAGGCTATTAGAGAGTCCTTATGATCTCGTAGTAGATATGCGAGCTTCTAGAAACCATAATCTGGCAGTCAGGAATCTCGTCCGCCTCCTGATAATATCGCGGTGTGATATTATATCGTATACATATCATCACAGCTCTTGAGATCATTGGCATATCACTTGAATATGGCCTTTAAAAGTATATCAAATAATGCCGAAAGTTGTACGCTGTTAGTGATGACTACCTTCAGAAGATATAATCATTAGAATTTTAATTGTGTATGTGTATATATGGTGTGTGTGCGCGCGCGCGCGCGTGTGTGTGTGTGTGTATGTACGGGTGTATGTGTGTGTGTGTGTGTGTGTGAGAGAATATATGAAAGAGGGGGTATGGTTATAGAAACAGAGAGGGTGCGTGCGTGTGTGATAGAGAGACAGACGTACAGCAGACAGAGGGAGATGAGATATGCGTGCGCGCGCACATGCGCGTGTAATAGTGTTATCATAAATGTTATTTTAGTATCTGTACAGTAGCCTGCTTCTCCAATACTGCATTGTGTTCGAAATGCATAAAGTGTATTAGAAATTAATATAAATCAGTGTTCCAAAGCGAGGACTTCACAGCAAGAAAGACGTTAGAACACGTCTTAAGATCTACCAGGTTTCTGATTACATATCGAAATTACGTGGGTGTATATCACTAACGTATCGTCGCGAGCAGCTGTCAACGCGTGAATTCTAATTCCTACATAGATCGCTCATATATCTCGGGTAGAATGGCCCGGCTGAAAGGTATATGGGAAAAACAAAGGGATTAAGATAAACACTTAACCGTGGTAATTAGTGTCACCTGAAAATCGCCGTGCCGATAACTGTTTCCCGAATAACAGGACGCGAAAACTGTATTGAGATACACAAGACGATGTGGCACTTATCACCAAATGGCCGTGCTTCGAGATGTTCGGTTAAGCTTACGTTAGACATATCGTAAGTCACGTAAGTCCGAGGTGTTGTAACTGGAAGACAGGGGGTGAAAGGTTATCTTCATATAAACACTCAAGTGTCGTAGGCTCCTGTTTAATTTCAGTACGTGGTTAAATAACTGGCGTTCGTAGCATGCTTGTGATGTAAGCGATTTGGGGGCGTTTATGCCTTTAATACGAATCTTGATATTTGTCTCGTTTGTGTAGAATGCATTTATATATATATTGGTTATTTTAATATGGGAGTCTGAAATTGTGTTTTCCAGCAATGAACTTTGAAAGGGTTAATATACATACATTTATCGTATTTTATTAGTATTAAGTGTATTCACACACACACACACACGCACACGCACGCACGTACACACACAGACACACACACGAACACACACGAACACACACACACACACGCACACACACACACACACACACACACACACACTATAACTATTATCAGTCACCTAACTAGGCCTGCGTTTCAAGAAATCGTCGTACCGTAGATGTAATTTACGTTATTACTTCTTGCTTTAGTAAAATCGCGGCTTATAATACGCCATGGCTTAAACTAGACTAAAGTGCGACCCTTTCGTGTAATGCAGACCTGCTTATTATATATAGAATGATACGTTTCCATTCTCTGTGGTATTAGATTTTACGGTTTCATGTCCCCGTTGCGTTTCTCTACACATATCTGAAATTATCTATTAATTATTGCTACATGGTCACACAAGGCAGGTCATGAGATACACGATATCATTAACAATATTCATTGGGGAACTTTAAATAGGCTGTATTGTACAATTGATGACTTCGTTCCAAATTATTGGAATTCCACCGTGCTGCCACTTATAAAAAAAATATAAATACAAAAGTAATCTCGAAGTGTGCATAGGTCTATATACTAATGTTAGGATCCTTCGTGTATTCTTTATTCGATTTAGTTCTAGATTGAAATCTGAAAATATCATTTACAAAAGTAATCTCGAAAAGTGCGTAGTCGTAGTAGACGTGGTATGTTTATATCATCAGATTCTTTATTCATTTAAATTATATGTTCCTGTATATCGAAATCTATAATACGTGTGCATGTGGGCCTATATCCTTCATAAGTACAAGTGTTGACTGATCTAGAAACGTTCGTAGTAGTGATTTTGGATTCCTGTCTTTTGAAATCGTTACTACAATGGTAGTATATATCTAATGGTATATATGTCAAATGAACATTGGAATTTGGTCCAGAATGTTTTAATTTTTAATAGAGATAACTAGTTTTATTCCTGGTAATCAAACTGATTTAGAGTTTTTGTTAGCACCAACAAAATTGAAATATGGGAAAATGCAATATAAAGTTCAGAAATATTTAAATACTACGAATGTTAATCAAGTAGGTTTATATTTACTACATGATATATACATTAAAGTCATTCTGCTATCGTATTTACAAATGACAGATACTTTACTTGCTTTAGAGTTGTACTTTAATTTTATACGTAGACTACGTTGACACCCTTGTAACAGTGTAGTACGACGATAAGGAAACATATATAAATGCTTATTATTAATAATAGCAATGAATCTTTCAGACGCGTGCGAGTGTTAAATTGCAATTCTCTGTTACCCATTCCATTATCTCAGATAAACATTTCCAAACAAATATCTGAAAGACAAACGTGTGGAATTTTAGCCCTAATAAGTATTGGAAGATAAGGTCACGTGAGTTCCGATAGGGCATGCCCGCAGAGTCGACCATCCCGCTTTCTGATTGGTCAATCGTTCCACGAACTGCCAGACATCCGGTGATGGTAACCCCTTTAAATATTATAAACACTATGGTGTTTACCGACAGATACAATATCAGAAATTATATAATATACGGAAACAATAGAGTAAGAAATGGATGACCTGTCACTCAAAGTTATGGCATAAACGGGTAAAGGGTGTGTTTACGAGTTACAGTTTAATCCGAGAACAACCATTATTATCTGTTACGGCTCTTCGGGGGTCTTATGATATATTAGGGAGGAGTAGAACGAGCATTTGGCAGAGGTGTTTGACATTTCGGGGGGCTGATCGGAGTTTCCTGAAGTACCCTCCACGCTCTCTATTCATGATAGGAATATTAATATATGATAAGAAGTAATAGCTTTGGCTGGTGACACGTCGGTGACGTTCCAAAACATGGTGGTCGTTGGCCAGATAGTGTGTGTGTGTGTGTGTGTGTGTGTGTGTGTGTATGTGTGTGTGTGTGTGCGTGGGCGGATGTGTGTGCGTGGGCGGATGTGTGTTTGTGTGTGTGTGTGTGTGTGTATGTGTGTTTGTGTGTGTGTGTTTGTGTGTGCGTGCGCGGATGTGTGTTTGTGTGTATTTTACATTATACATCTACTCTGCTTAGGTAAGAATTTGCACAGACAGTGGTCACCAAGATATTACAACTTTATAAAACCTTACATATGGCGTGAACTGAGTATCGCTCTAATTCAGAGAACAAATTGAAATGTTTCATTGTAATCTATGAAGCGATAATAACTGTGTAAAAACCCAAGGAAATAAACAAAACTCCCTCAATTCAGTAACCTAGAAGGGTTCTGTTTGTTAACCCAATACCGTGGGCCAGACATCTATAATGAGCCAGGACATATATTCACACTACCAACAATAGAGAAAATGTACCATTCAACAAACAGGTGCTCTCTGAGCATAGGCAATATCAACAAAGAATCTTACAGTTACTTTTTTACCTCACAACAATACCCACGTTTCTTCTCCCGGACACCTATCTACTTAACTACTGATGGTATATCCTTTGTGAACTTTATCTCGGTCGTTTTTGAAAAGATTTCGGCAATGGCGAGTTTATTAATCCGTCGCACACCCACTCGTATCATAGCCCCTTAGTGAATAGAAATATACGTTATTAGGATCAGAAACGAGCTATTTTCATTCGAGATGTAAAGAGGACTCGCTGATAGCCAATGAACAAAGGATGCGACACTATTCTGGTCAATAGATACGAGCTGTATCTTCAATTTTTAACATTTGTCCTGAACCGGATAATGACCAGGCCTTTCTCTGTCCTAACTGGACCTGTCAGCGAGAGACTTGATATATCCGTGAAATTGACACGGGTCCCACTATATGTCCACTTGTGTCCAGTTACTGGCGGACATCGCATCCTGATTTGTAGTGGACATTCCTTTTGATCAAGAGTCTTCTCCTATAAGGTTATTTTTGTCTTGGCGCTCTTCAGTTGACGGAGATGAAATGACCGGATTGAGAGTCTTTGTCATGTTCTGTATTTGACATGGTCTATCTTTTTGAAGATCTCTCTAGGAATAGGAAAGGGTGTTCGAATTCGTTCTTTCTTCGGTGGTGGTGATATTAATCTCAGATAAATTGTCTACATTAGTGTAATAACCCAATGTAGAGGAATAAGAACCACGAATCCAAGATTCAAAATGCAATAGATATTCCTTCTATTTATGTGAGGTCATGTTGATATTCATCTCAGATAAATTGTCCACATTAATTTAGTATAATAACCCAATTTAGAGAAATAGGACTACGTATACAAGACCCAAAATGAAATAGCTTTTCTTACTATTATACGAGATTATGTTTATTGTTAAGACAAATTAATTCGTTTAATATATTTACTTTGAAATCCATTTAATAAGTGAATTATTCTTAACCAGTGTTGAAGTGAGGGATCACGTTTTCATTGACCAAATGTTCCTTTGAAAAGGTAAATATATTATTTCAGGACACGTCCACTTCACAAAGAACATAGCTTCTCATAAGCTTTCGATAACCCCAATAAACAATCTACACCAGCCACTCATTGTGTGAAGACCATATAACCAAGCACAATATGAATCTGAGATGGAAACTTGAACCATCTTCTCAAGAGGCAGAACCTGTGCTTGTTGGTGCCCGCGTTATAACAGTGATGGTGGCTTGAAGTGTTGGCCATCCCTAGAAAGGATGGATTTGGTATTCCGTGTCCACAAGCCCTTCATCTGGACATTGGCCTAAGGTTATTGTGGGGATCTGAAGTACCCGGGATTGTATTTTTGGCTTTGTGGTAGATTATTTTTTATAAGCTGGCTTGACCTCACATGACATCTGAATTGGTCACAGGTGTATGTTTTGAGAAAATGAAATCTGAGAGCTGGTCTCTTGTAGATTGTTGGTCAATTTCGTTTCTTCGCGAAGGGTCTCTTATAATTGGAATATATTTAAAAATTTGACATTTATGATCAAATGATTATGGATATCTGCGTCGCATTTCCGCGTCGTATGTGTGAGTAGTGGACGCTATAACGACATTGTCATTTAATTTGTCAACTATTTATTTTAATTATAAAGGTCTATTCTCAAACTGAGAAAATAGGTGTTCTATGTCTAGATAATACATGAAACATGGTGGTTTTTAAAGTATAAAAAGAATCTGCCAAAAATCTACAAATATACTACATGTGAATTTGGTTTCATCAGATTACTTTATAGGAATATTTTAGTTTCAATTTATATAATAAAGTTTAATTTGACTAGACACAATGCTGCTATTTATTGATGCATCACTGAAAATACAAACTGTTTAAAACTAAAGGTTCTTTTTTTTTAAATTGGGGTTTATAGCTGCTTTCAATATTCTTGGACTTGTACGGCTTGTATCTGCCATGATTTCAGTGTTGATATTGATCTGACAATATATCAACCATGTCAAAATAGAACTTTCTTTTTCTTATTTCTGCAATTAACTACCAGTACTTTTATATATAAATACCTGTATGAAAAAGACACATGTAGCTGTATGAAACAATGAAAATTGCATGGTCTATGTGTGTTATTTTAGTGTGCTTCCAAGCATGCTGTATAATTGGCCGAAAACCTTTCAGCACTTGGTGTCTTGCAGTTTGATATGGTCTGGCCTTATCGACTATGTAATTGCTGATTGCTTTGTCTACCTAATTGCAGACACGACGGGACCCACGCTGCCGCAGTTCATTAAACGAAGACCACACATCATTAATAACTACATGTAGTATTTTTAGGTGTGGTTTCTGCGTCGATTTATTTCCAGATTTGTCCTGTTTTATTTACTGAAGTAAGCAAGGCATTGCTTGGGTATCGCAGCAAATGTGTCTCGTTGCAGGAAATGTTCCTTGAATCGTAGCATGTTTTCCTTGAATCGCTTCAAATGTTCCTTGAAATGTTGATTGATTCGTTACAAGTATTTCTTAATTCACAGCAACTGTACTTTGAGTTGCAGTAAAATGTCCTTGAATTGCAGAATATTTTCCTTGAATTACTGCATTTGTTTCTTGAATCGCAGCAAATAATCCTTTCAATGCATCAACTATTCATTGATCCACAGCAACTGTTCCTTGAAACTTAGCAAGTTTTCCTTGAATTGCACCAAGTATTTAACTGTTGTTTGAATTGCAGCAATCCTTGAATCGCAGCAAGTATTCATTGAATCGCAGCAATCCTTGAACCGAACCGATGCAAGTGTTCACCTGTTCCTTGAATTGCACCGTATTTTCAAGTGTTCCCTGAATCGCAGCAAGTGCAGTAGCTTAGTATCGCAGCAATTGTTCCTTGAATTCAGTGCACATCCATAGCAGAGAGTGCCGATAGCTTGACAATGTCTAGCTGTTAGCAGCTCGTCAGCTGGGGCAAAGACAATAGAGTGTCACATATCAGTTAATGTTGTGTGCTTAGTAATTGATTTATTACAAGTAATAGAAGACAAAATGCTACATATCGTTTGAGTACACACGAAAAGCCATGTAAATGATTGAAGTAATCGAACGAACGCTTGTTCCAACGGACTTTTAAATTGATGTCAATTAGTATATTGGTATTGCATAGTTCAGTTCTTTTCATTAACTTTGTTTAATATGGAAACAATTATGTGTACAATACAGGTATAAGGTATAAACCATAACTATTTGGACTTGTTATCGATGATCGTAAATTAATAACGTGTTGAAGTGATGTAGAGAGAGAGAGAGAGAGAGAGAGAGAGATAGAGAGAGAGAGAGAGAGAGAGAGCGAGAGAGAGAGAGAGAGAGAGAGAGAAAGAGAGGGAAGAGATAGGTACGCAGAGAGACAGACAGGGACAACAGACAGACACAGATATGTGAAGAGAGAGGAACAGAGAGAGATAAAAGAGGGAGGAAAATATATACTAATAGTCATATGCATATATGTACTTCCGTTCTTTTTCTTTCTTTCTCTCTATCTATCTCTATCTCTGACACACACACATACACACACGCACAATATATACACGAGATCGCGCAGGCACACACACACACACACATACGCACACACACACACACACACACACATACAGACACACATTGCAAGACATCGCTGTCCCAATTCCCAGTTTGGTTTAATTCTTTGAAACATAGATATCAATTGTAAAATATGCAACATCTCAATGCTAACAGTAGCACTGTTCAATGTGTTCATACATTCCCACCCCCACCTCACCCCCATATCCTACCACCCCACCCCCATATCCCAACCCACAGCTTCGACCTTCATCCGAGCGGAACTGCCCCATCATAAACTATACATGATGGCGGTCTTGCGTCAGAACTAGTTCAGGTATAATATTACAAAAGTCAGCGCTATCAGTGATTAATGAAATGTTAATGGCTTTCTCGTCATAATTTAATATCAATCCTTATTGTAAGTTAATTATGCCACAAAGGGGAACAGCATAGCAGAGCAGAGATCAGTGGTTTGGTGCATTAATTAATGTGCAATTCTGGCATTTACTTCGTTGAGCTTAAAAGGTTTGGCTAATGCCACCTGCTATCAAAGGATTATATATGTAATATGTTCCTATGCGGGATTGTGTAATACAGTATGGCAGTTGTGGTAAAGCATGGTAACAGTACATCAACGTTAATCACGATGTGTAGGCTATACATGTTTTCACAATTGTGTGAGCATACGTTCTATAGTAAATGGTGCATCACAATATTGAAAGACTAGTCTGATTTTACCCAACAAATTAAATATGTTCTTGTCATTAAAAGAAAATCCATATACAAGTTTACCTAATATGTCTATATATTATGTATATAGTTGCATAACAAGATACATTTTAAATTGATGCTTTCACATGGCTATTAAAAATATTAAATATTTTAAAATATTTGTTAAAGGTTAATAGTGTACGTAATATGCATATATATATTATATACATACTTGCATAAAAGATATATTTTTTAATGGATACGTTCTCATGTCTGTTAAAACATATTTAATATTTGTTAAAGGTTGGTGAACGTGTAAGCAACAACGTATCTTATTCAACGTCAATTTTTATTTTGACATTACAAGTATTTGCTACATGTAAGAATACGTTCAATGTAAACACGTAGTTTAGAATATTTGAAACGTATGGATTTTGAAATATAAACATACACTACCCGACGAATGGGTTTTCTCATAGATCCCAAAAGTTCGTTGAGTGCTCCAAGGAAAATCATATTAAATTTCGAGTGTGATGAGTTGGCTAATATCTGGAAGGACCTCAATGAGTTGAAGACACTTGCCGCGCATCCTTAAACCAACATGTCATAAATAAACAAGGAACAGTAACACAGAGAAGATTTAACTATAATAACCACTGCTATTGACGACAATCTGCCACAATTCACGACCTTTTCACGGTACACCTAGAGCTTCTTCACACTCCACACTGAGGCCGTGAAATTGATGTAGATATTCCCATTGAGTTTATCTCCGCGATTCTTTCAGGTGTCAATGCTTGGCTATATTTATATTAGTGGAGTCGGTTCAGCATTATTTATGCGATAAAATGAAAAGAAAACAAGGACACAATGATACGGGTACGGAAGAAGAGACGTGTAAAGCGGAGTAATTTGGAAGCGTTTAGGAACTCCTGTATGGAGATTGTTGAGCTATTCACACCTGGCAAGTACACTATTGTACGTCAGTTAAAGACCAGTCCATGTTCCTTACTCTCTTTCATTTTCTTTTGTAGGGTCTTTATACCACGTTTGAAAACATCGGATAAAATAGTTTGTTTTGTGAAAAGGAAGCCAAATATTTGTGCTATCGCATACAGTCTGTGGAGTTATCTGTGTACGGCAAGGGTGCTCGCTTTGCCCCATCCTTTTATGAATAGTTCTAAGTATTTCTGAAGATTGTTGAATACGCTTGTGTCCGACACTTGTAAGGACCCGGAGAATCTATTTTGCTGGAAATCTACCTCCCAGCTCTCCTTCAGGCAATATATGCATGTTTTCTGTCACAACGTGGAAATATTATCGCTTTCTGAACCATAGGGAAATGCATCCGCGAATCGTCCCTACCTCACACGGAGCCAATGCCTGTATGCTTCTGCTTACATTAAATTTGGCCAGGGGCCGAATAAACGTTTGCATCCAGAATACGTAAAAGCGACGAATAGTCGTTTATAAGTGGGTCTGGGGAGTCTATTGTTTGCCAAGATACGGAACACAATGAAAGAAGGGTCAACGGTTAGATATTTTGTTCTTTCACCTTTGTCGTATAATGGTCTGGACTACTTAAGCATCTGGTCCGCGGTCGCTAAAGACCCTTTAGCCAGGACAGGACCATACCCAGAGGCCGAAGCCTGTTCTGGTGGTCTAGACACAGCATAGAAGATTGCTTCTTCTGAGGTCTTGCAAACATATGGCTTTGGCCACTTGTAGAATATTCGCAGAGAAATATGATATCGTCATTGGAATCGACCCAGAATTACTTATTTTTTTAAAATATATATTTATTTTTGAATTGGGGTTTAGAGTCGCTTTCTAGAATCGTTCACCAATTATGCGATATCTAAATGATCAATGACATTTACTAATATTTATTTTATTGCAGTAATTATTTCGTTTTGATATCATTGTTATGTTTTCAATATTGGTAATATTGTTGTAAAATAATGTTCCAGCGTGGAACTGTACACTGGTAGGGACGATTGTTATACAAAGCGAGGACTTGGATAAGTGTTTCGCTATTAGTCTGATCCTATTGAATTTGTGTCAATAAAATATGTTGAAATAAAAATTACAGCTTTGTACGGCTTCCAACATTATGCAATGTATAGATATAGATATATTGTAACATAATATTTAATTTGTGTTGGATTTGACGGGTCTTCTACCATGAAACAGTCAGTGGTTAAATGACATTCTGAGATTGCACGTCAGATTCCAGGCAGTGACAAACAATCTGAGATGGCGGACATTTATGTTTTCAAAATGGCGGCCGTCAGCAGCGTCATTCGACGTGGCTTCATTTTTCATTGCCTACGTATATGCAAAACTACCCATACACCACATTAAATGTTTTTCTGACAATGTGAACACTTCGGGTGTGATTTTATTTTGTTTCTTAACCGCTCTACTATTCAATAAGATCGCGTCACAGCATACGTTTATCCGATTAAAAGAGTTCTTCGAAAATGGTATAAAATGCATTGTTTTGTGTATTGTGT
>JAUTBV010121829.1:0-13020 GCA_032361325.1 Lepetodrilus fucensis
CGAATCAATCATGGAAGAGGCCAATCGCTACGTGAGCGGGTCTGGGAAACCAATTATGCCCCGCCGTTTTGGATCAGGTAGGCCACCGTGTCTTCAAGCTCGTCGTAGGCCCCTTCGCCGATGTGGTCAAAGCGGATATCACCGTTGGCATCAATCACATAGGTCCGAGGCCAGAAACGTCTCGACCCTTGCCATCTACGGAAGTTCGTCTTGTGATTGTCAATGGCAATGGGCCAGGACACGCCGAGGTCTTGGGCCGCTTCGAGTACGGCGTCGGGGTCCTCCTCGAAGGAGAACTCGGGAGCATGGACACCGATGATCTCCAGTCCCTTTGGATGGTAGGTCTCGTACAGGTATTGAAGGTTGGCGATGGTGGCCGTGCAATTGTGGCAACTGAAGGTCCAGAACTGGACGATCTTGACCTGACCGTCAAAGTCTTCCAGCGCGGTTGCATCGGTTTGCAGCCAGCCGTCAAGGTTGGTGAGGGTGCCGGCAGCACCGAAGTTCTCAGGGACTGGGCCATTGGGAGCGTTTGCGGTGGCGGAGCCTGATGGGGTGATGTCCTCTGTCTGGCCGTCATCCACTGATATAGGATCGGATTTGGACTCATCAGTTTCGACAGCTTCAACGGAGAGAGCTTCATCAGCATCGGTTGTGGCGGCATCAGACGAATCTGTTCTGCTCGTCAGAGCAACAACGCCAATACCAAGAACACATGCGCTAGCCACGAGCCAAGCAATGATCCTGCCTGCGTCCGAGCCTTGCCGAGGAAGGGGGTCGGTCGGTTGCGACGGAGGCTTGCTCATTCCCTGAACCTAATCATTGGCATCCAGCTTGAATAGGTCGAGGCTCCAGAGTTAAGAAGGTGTTCATGCCACGTCGAAGTCGGGACCGAACTCAAGAGTTGTGCCAGCTGTGTCGACGGAACAGTTGTGGTTCCCAACCCATCAAATCTCAATCAGCCAGCAGTGGCCGTGACGCTTGACAACGCGCCGCTGCCGAACACTTTTGAAATTCATGGCCCGCAACCCACTCATCAGGAGGGGAGCCCCCTACCAGTAGTTGCCCCCAAGCCTTCAACGGGAACTCTCCTGGGACGATCATTCCTGCTTGGCGGCCCCGCCGGAGCCTTGATTGGTCTGTCGACGGGTGTTATCGCGCTGGCTTCCACCTTTCTTGATCCGGTGATGGGTGTCGAGCTGCGCGATGGTCGATGGCTTGGGCTTGTCGCGTGGCTGGCTATCGGAGGACTATTCGGCGCAATCCTGGGCGCCATAACCGGTGTCATCGTTGGTCCTGTGCTTGTGTTGCTGAGGATCCAACGCCTTTGACCGGTGGCCACCGGGGCTATTGCTGTTGTTGCGGCTCTTTTTGTCCGCCGGCTGCTCTTCGGCTTGGCTTGGATTGACTTTGACAATGCCTGGTTGCTCGGTGATGCTGTCGCCGCCGGACTGGCTGCAGTTGCTGCGTTTGTGGTCGGCAAGGCCGCTCTGATGCTGCTTACTCCGAAGGCCGCCTGAGGAGCCCCGAAAACTGCAAATGGTTTGTTCTCTAAGCGGGCTCGGGCATGAGTCGGGCCAGAAGCAGGCCGATCATCGCCACCGGAAACAGCCAGAATAATGCAACCCGGATATCGCCAGTTGCTTCGGCCAGGGCTCCGACAACAGGTTGGGCTGACGCCGTCATCAGTCCAGAAATCCCAAAAACAACACCGGTGGCTGCCCCGGTCTGGGTTGAGGGGGCGAGTTGGCTGGCCTGAGCCATGGACACGGGAAACAGGCTGAACTGGAAGAAGGCAATACCAGTGAAGGCAACCAGCGAGACGGCTCCGTCGGTCAACCCGAAGAGGGCGATCAGGATCACAGTTGCGCCCGTGGAAACCGTGAAGACGGCCCGCCCGCCAACCTTGTCATAGGCCCAACCGCCCAATGGTTGAGCAACGACTCCGACCAGCAAGACAATGGTGAGCAGGACACCGGCCCGGGTCTCCTCCCACCCTTCATCCACCAGCATCTTGACGAAGAAGGTGAGAAAGCTTCGCCCGACCATGCTGACAACACCAAAGGCAGTAGCAACCAACAATAGATCGCGACTGATCGCGCCGCGGACGGTGGCCTGAGGATTTGGCTCGGTTTCTTCCAGACGGGACCGCAAGACAACGGCAGTCGCAAGCATGGGAAGGGCGATGGCGGCCATGGCAATACGCCAACTGAAGGCCGAGACGGTGAGAACAACGACGGCGGGCGCCAGGAAGTGGCCAGCGGACCCTCCCCAGCCGTGGATGCCGAGCATCTTGCCGCGGGTTTGTGGATGGGCGTTGACGATGAAGGCGGTGGCTTGAGGGTGGTAGGTGGCGGCCGCCAACCCGGCCAACAAGCTGACCGCAACGATGAACCAGAACGACTGGGCCAACGACATAGCAACGAAGCCGCCGGCGCCAACTACGAAGCCAAAGACCAGGACAGTTCGGCGTCGACCAGTGCGATCAGCCAGGTTGCCAATGACTGGTTGTAGTACGCCGGTCAGGATGGTGAAGGCGAAAGACAAGACACCGAGTTCGGTGTAGTTCAGATCGAATTCCTCGGCCACCGCCGGAAGGAAGGCGGGCAGGACCGTCCCGTAGAAATCGTTGACAAGGTGGGCCCCGAGCAGGGTGACCAGTACCGCTTTCGATTTGTTTGCTGTGGTGACCGCTGGCATGGACCGAGAGGCTATATCGGTCACGGGCGCGACAGGCCATCAGGCTGGTCCTGTGGGTCACCGGAAACTCCCAGACTCGATGGCCGGGACCTGCAACGATGGGTGGATGCTCAACTCAACTCCGCAGGGGCCAATCGTGCCCAACCGACTGGCGATGGGAGACGAGGTTTGAGTCATTGCCCCTTCCACTTCGATGGCCATTATCGGTGAGGAATCACGCCAGATTGCCAATGAACGCTTCGCCGAGATGGGGCTGGTGTTGTCGTTTGGCCAACACGTGGAGGACTGCAACGAATTCAGCTCGTCCTCGGTTGCGGACCGGGTGGCAGACCTGCACTCTGCCTTCGCCGACCCCAACGTGAAGGCGATCCTCAGCGTGATCGGTGGCTACAACGCCAACCAACTCCTGCCCTACCTCGATTGGGATCTGATCGCCGCCAACCCAAAGCTCTTCTGTGGCTACTCCGACATAACCGCCTTGAGTTGTGCCATCCATGCCCGCACGGGGCTGATCACCTACTCCGGCCCCCACTACTCCACCTTCGGCATGCGCCATCACCTGGACCAGACCCTGAGCTGGTTCACCTCTGTCATGTTCGACTCGGAGCCACTGGACGTCAAGCCGGCTTCGACCTGGAGTGACGACCACTGGTATCAGGATCAGGAGAACCGAGACATCAGGGCAAACGAAGGTCACTGGATCATGTCCGAAGGCCAGGGTGAAGGCACCCTGATTGGAGGAAATCTCTGCACCCTCAACCTGTTGCAAGGAACCGGATCCATGCCCGATCTTCGGGGCGCACTGGTATTCGTCGAAGATGACTTCGAGTCGTTGCCCGAGACCTTTGATCGCGATCTCACCTCACTCATCCAACAGCCAGGCTTCGATCAGGTTGTCGGCCTGCTGATCGGACGATTTCAGAGCCAGGTCGAGATGAGTCGGTACAAGCTCGAACTGATCTTGGGTTCCAAGCAAGAGCTTCGAGGGATACCGATTGTGGCTAACGTCGACTTCGGTCACACCGACCCGCTCATGACCGTCCCGGTTGGTGGTACCGCCACGTTGGATGCTCGATCGGACCAGGTCAGTTTGATGATCCACTAGGGGTTCAGCGGCGGGCAGCGCCTCAGCTTGGTGCGGATGTCCAGAGGGAACTGATTGGTATGAAATGAAGGCGGTCATCAATGGTGAGAGACTGAGTTCCGCAATGGAGCAAGATTCCGGCCTTGAACACCCCGGGGGTCACTTCGTCCAGCTTGTCTCGGAGCCATCGCACATGATTTAGATGGCTGCCGGTAGGTGAAGTGGTGGCCTTGATCTCGATGGCAATAGTCGCCCCGTCTCTGTGTTCGAGCACCAGGTCGACCTCGCGATGGTTGTTGTCTCGGTAGTGGCTCAGAGTTGCTGGAGTGGAGCTTGACGCCAGCTGTTTGGCGATCTCGTTCACGGTGAACGTTTCAATGAGAGGGCCCGTCGCCACGGACGTGGGAATCCGTAAGGTTTCGGGGCTCATGCCGAGTAGGTCGGTAGCGATGCCACTGTCCGTGAGATGAAACTTGGGTCTGCGTGCAGCCCGAGACGAGAGATTTCGTGACCAAGCCGGAACCTGGTGCAGAAGAAAGACCGTTTCCAGCCATTGCAGGTAGGAGGTGACGGTGGCTGCGTTGACGCTAAGGTCGCGAGCCGCGCTAGCGATGTTTATCTGGCCGCTGGTGTTGGCAGCCGCCCAGCGCAACAGGCGGGGGAGGGCGCTGGCGTTTCGAATATCAGCGAGAGCGATAATGTCGCGTTGGGTTACCGTTTCGACATAGCTTTCGATCCAGTCATGGCGAGTATCGGGCTCCAGACGAATGAGCTCGGGATAGCCGCCGCGACTGATCAGTTCAAGATACTGGTCCCGACTCACCGTGGAGGTGTGGTTGGGAACCTTGTCAAACCAGCCCTGGACTTGTGGAGCCTCACCAGCCAACTCTGCTTCTGAGAGAGGCCAGAGGCGAAGAATTCGGGCCCTGCCCGCCAATGATTCGCTTATCGTAGGAACCGTCAGGAAGTTGGTGGAACCGGTAAGAAGAAATTGGCCAGGAGTGGGATCTTCGTCCACCAATTGCTTGATCATTCGAATTACCCGGTCTCCTCCCAGCTGGATTTCGTCAATGACGAGTGGGAGCGCATATGAAGTTAGAAAGGCCCGAGGGTCCATGGCTGCAGCTTCACGGGCAGCATCGTCATCAAAGGTGACGTAGGTGCCGTTTCTTTCTTCGGCGATGAGGCGGGCGAGCGTGGTTTTACCGCATTGCCGAGCACCGTGAAGGACTACTACGCGGAATGAGTCTAGGGCGCTTGTGACCCTGGGGCCGAGGTGTCGCTTGATCTGATCCGTAGTCATTGTTGCTCCGTGCGAACCCTTAGTAGGCTCATTCTTTCGTCTCTAATGAGCTAAGCGTACAGTCACTAATAAGGTAAGTGTATAAAGACTAGTCGGATAATTGTATGGGATTGTGTCTAGCTCCCAGCTCTTCTGGCACCGGTAGAGCCCGGATATACATGCTGCACCGGTGCCAGAACGCAGGATTGGTGGTTACTCGCTGGTGCGGAACACCGAGTCGACGTCATTGCCGGTTCCTTGCTGATAGTCGGCAAAGCTCTCGTACTCGGTCTGCTGCCATTCCCAGAAGGTGTCGCCATTCGATACATACACATTGTCGTTGAAGACTGAGCCAGCATTTTCCTGCCAGGCATTGCTGACGAAGCGACCGCTCGGCCCAGCGATGAAGACATTGTTGGTCACGGTGTTGTCTCGAACATCGAACTGGATCACCAGCTCACCCCAGCCGACATCGTCGGTGTCGTTGCCTTCAAAACGGTTGCCAGTCACTTCGCACCCTTCGGTACGACCCCGGTTTTCGTCGTAACCGCCCATGGCCAACCCTGTCAGGTGATTGGCGTAGAGGTGATTATTGCGGACGATGATTCGGCTGGTGTCGCCCGATTTTGCCTCGCTGGCAATCTCGATGCCCATGTTGCTGTGGTGTACCACATTGTCTTCGATCAGAACGTCGGAGCCGCCATCGACATAGATTCCACCGGCATTGCGCTCGGGATAGACCGGGTTGTCGCCGGTATCGATGTTGTAGACCAGGTTGTTGCGCACGATGCCATTTCGGGCCCGATCCAGCTCGGGGATGGGCGCCTTGCCCTCAAAGCCAATGATGTCGATACCAATATTGTCGGTGTCGAACACCTCATGGCCCTCGAGGGTGAAACCATCAACATTGCCGTTGATGACCACTGCTTCGCTGGTGCCCAGGGTCAGGTCGTGTACCCTGTTGTTGGAAATGAGCACATCGGTTATCGGTTCCTCCGAGGTTCCGTACACGGCGATTCCGTGGGCGTCACGTTGGCCGGTCGTTGATAGGGCCGCAATGTGGTGGATGTCGTTGTTGACCAGCTCAATGTGTGAGCCGTTGCCACTCACGAAGATGCCGACCGGATTTCGTCGAGACTTCTCCGTCGACCCGTTAGCTATCTCGAAACCTTCCAATCGGATGTAGCGGCCATTGCGAATCTGTACCAGACCGAAAAACCCCTTGCCGATTTCGGTGTCGGATCCATCGATAACCGCCACTTCCGAAGGGGCGACACGAATGGTGACCATGCCACCCTCTTGGTTGCCTAGGGCGTTGATGACCAGAGGGGCCGGATAGGACCCGCCATGGACGATGAGAGTGTCGCCAGGCTTCAACTGATTAGCGGCAAACTGAAGATTCCCCCAGGGTGAGTCTTCACTCCCGGGGGCTCCCTCGGTCCCCTGTGGTGAAACGTGGTAGGTCTGCCCGCCCGAGATCTCTCCGCTTTCTGACTGCTGGTTTCCGTCGGATGAGTTACCGCTTTCTGATGTGCAAGCCACGAGGCCTCCCATGGTCATGAGCAGTGCCAAAATGGCAAGGAACGCCCCCATCTTCGGTGATGCTGATGGAGGTCGCGGGCCTCTCGATCTGTTCATGGCAAACAAATCTAACACAAACACGCATTCATGTTGACAAGTTTTGCAGGAGTCGATACGGTTCGGCCGTGTCAGTGACGGATTGTGTAAGAATCACGGACTGTGCAAGAATCACGGACTGTGCAAGACTCTTGAAAGGTTCTTTGGTTGCTAAAGGAAGTACGACACTCCCGAATACGTGACCTGCTGGACGAGCGGGGCGAGCTGCGGATCAGTGAGATCAACAAGGCTCTCGACGTCAGCGAGGCCACCGTTCGACGCGATCTGGACGAGCTTGCCGCACAGGGAAGAATTCGACGTACCCACGGCGGAGCCCTGCGGGCCGAGGTTGACTACGAACCCCCTCACCACCTTCGCGAAGAAACCAACTCAGGCGAAAAGGACCTGATTGCCGGTGCCGCCGCCACTCTGGTGAAAGACAACGAAACCATCTTTCTCGGCACCGGAACCACGGTGGCCAACATGGTTCCCCACCTCAAGGATCTCCGGGGGCTTCGGGTGATTACCAACTCTCTGCCGGTCATCGTTCAGCTCGCCAATCGCGATGACGTCGAACTCATTGTCATTGGTGGTCTCTTTCGACACTCCGAAGGATCGATCGTGAGTCCCTTGGCCGATGAGGCCATTCGTCAGCTTCGCGCCGACCAGGTATTCATGGGTATCCGAGCAATCAATACCGAGCAAGGCCTCACCAACAGTTCCATTGACGAGGCGACCACCGACCGGACCATTCTGCGGGTCGCCGAGAACCGCGTAATCCTGGCCGATCATTCCAAGTTCGGTCAGGTAAGTACCTTCCAGGTTGCACCCGTATCCGAGGTGTCAGTCGTTGTTACCTCCAACAAGACCGATGAGCAAACCCTGCTCGACATTCGTACTACCGGAGTGCGGGTCCTGCTCGCCGAGGACGTGATTGCATGACTGCACTGGGAAGCGACACCACTGGCGATATCGAAGGCCAAGTCTCGGCTTGGCGCGCCGTCAACGAAATGCTGGCCAGCAAGGCCGATGACATCCGCCAAGCCTGGGCCGACCTCGACATAGACGAGGTCCACATCACTGGCTGTGGCTCGGTCAACTATTTATCCCAAACGGCGGCCCCCCTGCTGCAAGACGCAACCGGTGTGCCCTGCTCGGCCGCTCCCGGGTCTGCCTATCTTGGCGATGCGGGTTGGCCCATAACCCGCCCCAAGCGGGCCCTGCTCATCGTGGCTTCCCGGTCGGGCGAAACATCAGAAATGCTTAAGGCGGCGGCCTCATTCCGTGAGCGCGGCGGGGAGAACATCTGGTGTATCACCACCCGTTCCCAGAGCTCTCTGGCGGGTCTGGCCGACCTGGTGATCGCCGAAGATGAGGGCTACGAACCGAGCGTGGTGCAGACTCGCTCATTCTCCTCCCTCCTGGCCATGGTGCAAGGGTTGTCCATCATCTTGAGTGGCGGCACTCTTCCGACCAGTGAAAGTCTGGCCCTTGCGGGCAGAGCGGTCCTGGCCGAGGCCGACAGCATCTTGAACGAGCTCGGCCCGATCGAACGGTTCGAGCGCATCATCGTCCTGGGATCCCGGGTTGGTTTTGGTCTGGCCCAGGAAGGTCAGCTCTTGATGAACGAGATGGCCCTCACCGACAGTTCCTCGCACAACCTTCTCGACTTCCGCCATGGCCCCATCTCAATGGTGGACGAACTTACCTTGGTTGTTGCCCTGCTGGACCCTTCCGTAACCGATGCCGAGACAGCGGTTCTCGACGATGTTTCCGCCTTGGGGGCAACGATGCTGGTCATCACCATGGGGCCAACCCCGACGGCTGACCACGTTGTTGCTTTAGTCGATCCCGACAATACGGGCCAGCTTGCTCTGCTCATGCCGACGCTACAAAAGCTTGCCCTTCGCCGGGCGCTGCGAAGGGGAGTCGACCCCGACGTTCCACGTCACCTATCAACCGTCGTCATCCTCGAAGACGACTGAGTTCCAACCAGATAAGCCAACCAACCACGACTGACCATGATTCAACATAGGGAGAAAGACATGCGAAAGAACACACGATCCATCTGGGTGTCACTGGCGGTGACGCTCGCCCTCTTCGCCTCCGCCTGTAGCGGTGGTTCCAGTTCCGATTCTGGTGGAAGTACTGACGAGGGAACCGGCGGCGGCGAAGCCTCCGGCGAACTCAGCGGAAACGTTCGGGTCTGGACCCACCAGAACGATGCCTTCAACAGCGGACTGCAAGACCTTGCCACCGCATTTGAGACCGCCAACCCAGGTGTCAGCATCGAGTTTGAAACCTTTGACTACGACACCTATATCCAGACCCTTCAGACCTCGCTTCCGGCGGGGACCGAAGCAGACGTTCTCCAGGTCTTTGGCAGCTGGACCTGTAGCTACGCCGACAACCTGGCCACCGTGCCAGAAGATGTTCTCACCAAGGCCAAGGCCGAAGAGATCTTCTTCGGTGCCGCCATTGATGGCTACACCTGTGGTGACTCGCTCTATGGCATGCCCCAAGAATACAACATTGAATACGGGGCAACCCTGATCAATGAGTCCATGGCTGCCGAAGCTGGCATCGACCCCGCCGCTGGCTGGGCCGACTGGGACGCCTTCATTGCCGATACGGCCAAGATGTCAGTTGGTGGACAGGGTGACATGACCCGAGCGGGCTACATGTTTACCTCCAGCGACGCCATCCCCTACACCTTCTACTCCATGATCGTGCAACAGGGCGGCTCCTACCTGGCCGAAGACGGCTCGGCCTTCACCATCGATACCCCGGAAGGCAAGGCTGCTCTGGAACAGATGATGGCCTTCGTTGATGCCGACCTTGTCGATCCGGTCCTCTACAACGACCTGAACAACTGGGTTGGTGACTGCTTCTTCGAGGAGACCTGCGCCACTGGTCTTGTCGGCCCATGGGTCATTGCTGACTACGCCGGCGACTTCCCCGAGGTCGCCGAAGTTACGTCTTATGTTGCCCTGCCCAGCCTTGGTGCCGACCCGAGCTTCGTAGCCGACTCTGGTTGGGGCCTCACCGTTTCTGCTGGCAGTGAGGTGCAGGATGCAGCTTGGGCCTTCGTCGAGTTCGTCACCTTGGATGAGGCCAATGCCATCACCTGGAACACCGGTGCTGGCACCCTGCCTGCTCTTAAGGCCAATGCCACCGGCGCCAATGCAGACGCACTCGTGGCCGACTTCCCTCACTTCGCCGCCTTCCTGCCTTTGCTGGAGCACGGTCAGTACGTCGGCGATCTGCCCGACCGGGACCTGGTGTGGTACGACATCACCTATGAGCACATCTTGCAGGTACTGCAAGGCAACGAGTCCATCGCCGACGGGCTCGCCAATATGGAGCGCGAAGCGAACGAGACCATCGGTTAACTCTCCCCTGTGGGCTTGCCAACTCACCAGCGGGGTTGGCAAGCCCTTCTCCCACCCGTTTCCCCCTTCGCCCACGACCAGGAATCATGATGTTCAAACCATCCGAGAACCCAGCGTCAAGGCTTGGGTCCCTCTTCACTGGACGTAAGGGGTCCGAGCGCAAGTTCGTCTTCGGCATGGTCACCCCAATGGTCATCTATATGGCGGTGTTCTCGGTTCTGCCCATCATCTGGGCCTTTGCTCTGGCGTTCTTTGACTACAGTGCTCGCCGTACCGGAGGCCCGATCTTGGGTCTTGGAGGCGACAACCCTTTTGTCGGTATTGAGAACTTCCAAAAGATGGTGGACTTCTCCGAAGAGAAGCCCTTGGAGGTTCGCCAGTTTCACCTGAGTCTGCGTACCACCATGCTTTTCGCCTTCCTCGTCGTACCGCTGAACTTGGCCATCACCCTGCCCTTGGCCTCCCTCATCGAATCGATCCACCAGCGGATGCGGCCAGTATTCCGCAACCTCTTCTTCTTGCCGGTACTGACCTCGGCCGTTGGTGTGGCCATCATGTGGGGTTTCATCCTCAACCCCCAGCGTGGCCTGCTGAACGCCATAATCGGCAAGGTCACGGGTGGGACCACCATCATTGCCTGGACCAGCGATCCTTCGCTCACCGTGCTCGGTATTCCGGTGTCGCTGTTTGCGGTCATCGTCGCCTACCTGTGGCAGGACCTTGGCTACAACCTGATCATCTTCATCGCCGCTCTACAAGGGGTGCCCCAGTCCGTCAAGGAAGCAGCCCTCATCGATGGGGCCAGACCGTGGCAGCTTTTCCGAAATGTCACCATTCCGCTTCTTAAGCCCACCATCATGCTGGCATCGGTCTTGACCATGATCTCGGCCTTCCAGGTCTTTGACCTCTTCCAGGTCATGACCAACGGTGGTCCCAATGACCAAACCCGAGCCCTGTCCATCGACATCTATGAGAACGCCTTCCGATTCCAGCGGATGGGCTGGGCGGCTGCAGTCTCGGTGGTCTTGTTCCTGATTGTTCTGGTGTTCTCGCTGGTGCAATCGAAATTGCTTCGTTCGGACTGGGAGTACTGAGATGCTTCGTCTTCGCTCGTTCCGGCTTCCCAGCTATCTGGTTCTGATCGCCTTTTCGTTCGTGGCAGCGGCCCCCTTTGTTTGGACCATCTTGGCCTCATTCAAAACGGGAGCCGAGCTGCGCCAATCTCCGCCCACTTTTTGGCCCGAAACTTTCACTCTCGACAATTACCGAACGATTCTGAACGACCCGGATCTGAACCTGGCGCTGTTCTACCGCAACTCGGCCTTTGTGGCCTTCGCCAATGTGTTCGCCACCCTGTTCACCAGCACCCTCTTTGGCTTCATCTTTGCCAAATACAACTTCAAGGGCAGCAAAACCCTGTTCTGGTACATCTTGGCCACCATGATGATTCCCGCTCAGGTCACCATGATTCCCGGCTACCTGATCCTGGTGAAGCTAGGCCTGCTCAACAACTTGTGGGGTCTGGTGCTTCCCGCCTTCATCGACGCCTTCGGCATCTTCTTGATGACCCAGTTCTGCAAGTCGATCCCCAATGACTTGCTGGCGGCAGCCCGGGTTGATGGAGCGAGTGAGTTCCGGATCTATCGCTCCATAGTCCTGCCTCAGCTACGACCGGCAATGGCTACTCTCGGGCTGCTCACCTTCATGGCTCATTGGAACGCTTACCTGTGGCCCCTCATTGTTCTGACCGAACAGAACAAGCGGACCCTGCCCATCATCTTGACCTGGTACTCAAACCAGCACAGCAACCAGATCCACCTGACTATGGCGGCCTCGGTCCTCATCGTGATGCCGGTTTTGTTCTTGTTCGCTCTAGCCCAGCGCTGGATCGTGCGTGGCATCACACTGACTGGTATCAAATAGGCCCGGTATCAAATAGACCGGTCACGGGTCGCGAATTTCGGTATACCAGAAGATCGAATGAAGAAAGAAAGCTATTCATGGTGAATATCACATGGTAAAGATGACCATCATAGGCGCTGGAAGCGCCGAGTTCTCCACCGAGTTAATGACGGATGTCTTGTCGACGCCTGGCCTGCCAAGTGGCACCTTTGCCCTGGTCGACATCGACCCCGTTCGCCTCGAACTGGCTCACCAGGTTGGTGAGCACCTGATCGAGCGGACGGGCCGGGACTGGACGGTCGAGTCCAGCACCAACCGTGCCGACATGATGCCCGGAACCGACTATCTGATCAACACCATCGAGGTGCACGGACTGGCCAACGTTCGCCACGACTACGACATCCCCATGAAGTACGGGGTCGATCAATGCATTGGCGACACCATCGGTCCCGGTGGCTTGTTCAAGGCCCTACGAACCCTGCCAGCCTGGATCGAGATCCTGGCCGATGCCAAGAAGCTCTGCCCGGAAGCAACGATCTTCAACTACACCAATCCGATGTCACTCACTGTCCTGACCGGCAGCCGGGTGACTGACCAGCCGATCTACGGACTGTGTCACTCGATCACCCACACGGTGGAAGAGCTAGCCGGATTCTTGGATGTTCCGGTTTCTGAACTCACCTACCGCTCAGCCGGTGTGAATCACCTGTCGTGGATCCTGGACCTGGAACACAGGGGTGTCGACGTCTATCCCCGCCTTCGTGAACTGGCCGAAGACTCTGAGATTGCCGAGCAGGACTTGATTCGCTTCGAGATGATGAAGCAGCTGGGAGCCTTTCCCACCGAGACCAGCGGACACTCCTCGGAATACACCCAGTTCTTCCGAAAGCGCCCCGACCTGGTGAAGAAGTACGCTCGGTCTGGCTACCGAGGCGAATCGGGCTTTTACGCCAACAACTGGCCAACATGGCGAGCCGAAGCCGACGAGATTCTTCGACAAGGATTGTCTGGCGGTAAGCCAATCGAGATTGAGCGAGGGGCCG
>JAUTBV010121840.1:0-13019 GCA_032361325.1 Lepetodrilus fucensis
CGTATCGTGTATCGTATCGTGACCTGTGAATCGCAATACGTATCGTATCGTAAGAAAGTGTATCGTTGCAGGCCTAAAGACTTGTAGCGCTACAATAGTCATAACTTCTATATGCTAACACAGAGATATGACTTCTAGCACTACAATAGTTGTAACTTCTATAGGCTAACACAGAGTTTATGACTTGTAGCACTACAATAGTTGTAACTTCTATAGGCTAACACAGAGTTTATGACTTGTAGCACTACAAGAGTCGTAACTTCTATATGCTAACACAGAGATATGACTTGTAGCACTATGAGAATGCATTGACACCCCTATTTCGTAGATTATCTCGGTAAATACTTCATGGAATATTTCATTTTACCTAACCAAAATTTAAAAAATTAAAAAGTATTGCACCAATAATAAAAAATCTGTATATATCACGATCACCAAATATTTTGACTAAGTATTATTTTATGCAGAGGGGCAACGTTCAAAAGAAGGAATGGGTAAAAAGGCTTGATTTGCACGTGCTGATGCTCTTCTTCACCTACCCGCACGTGTAAATTCAGCCTATTTGCCTGTTCATTCTTTCGAAAATCGCCCCTCAGGCTCTGCATAAAATAATACTTAGTCTGTGGAATGCGGACTGTGTACCGTAATTCCCCTAATAATTCGAACAGGAACAAATAATTAAATTTGTAGCTATTCGAACTATTACAAAAATATGAACATTTAAAGTGATCGGTGTTCGTGTTATAATTATGGACAATAAAATTAAAGTACAAAATGTGGTTGTAAATTAAATGGTAAATAAATTAAGGACTTAAATTATTTATTTTTGTTGAAAAGTATCCCATTGGGAATAATTAGAAAATTACAATTTAAAAAGAAATTGGTTATGCTTGTATTTTTTGGGTCAGAAATGAGTTTTTGTTGGTGTTAATTTAGGTGTTCCAACTATTAGAGGGTTCAAATTATTAGGATAATTACATTATGTATTGTGCAAGACACCTCAGGTCCTGCTCCATGGATTGGTCTCAGCATTACAAGAGTCGTAACTCATGCATTAACACAGAGTTACGACTCTCATAGTGCTATGACCGGTCTGTGGAACGCAGCAATGTTATATAGCAAAACAGTGATAATTAAGTATACATGTATAATTAAATATATTTTGGAAAGAAAACCTAATATATTGGTACCCGTAGTTACTGATAGAGCAGTGAAATAAAAATTAGCTGTTGTCTAAATTATACATTTGCCATTTCATAGACCAATTATTGATTGATATGGTGACAATTTACAATTTTGATTTGTCAAACTTGCCATTTTTTTGTCCTCTTAACCCTCTCCCTGCTGAAGGCGACTTAAGTTGCCAGATCACATGCAGAAATTGAACACTTTGATTTTATTCAGCAGTGAGTACATTCCTAGTACATGGAAATCACATCAATATTATATTGGATACTGAATACTGTATTTTGTACATAAATGAATCCTATTATTAGTAGCTAAAGAGGCCAATAATGGTGTAATTAATTCCTGCGATTGTTAATGAAAGGACTTTGTCATTAGCTGTGTAATTTGCCATGGATTAATTAATGACAAGTAATTAGCATTGTCATCCTGAATAATGAATGAACATAGATAATGCTAGAGATACATATAATAATAGTTGATATGAAATGTATAGGTATTTTTACAAGATGATGGGGTTTAACAACAACAACAAAAGTATTTAAATGGAAATATCTAAAGTATACTAAAGTGTCTGAACATTTAGTGAACCAGAGCTATTTTAAGCGTATGTGAGTAAATAATCATAAATGTATATGAAATTGAATTCTGCTAAAAGATTCTGAATTATGGAAACTATTTTTGATTTACTAATACAGAATCTGTACATGTATAGTTTAGATAAAAATTCATCTTTATTCAGTGTTGAATGCATATCATAAAATGTATCTATGGTGACTTATCTCATGCATGAAGATATACTAAAAGTATTGAATGCATATCATAGCATTTATCTCTGATGACTTATCTCATACATAAAGATAAACTATAAAATGAAAACAACAACATTACCATCATATTATGAATTTCATTAGACCCAACTGATTTTGATTAAATGTTTACCTGATTGTTTCATTAAGGGTATTTTGCCAAGATCAAAGCATATATCTTCCATCTAATTTACCCTTTGACATTTCCCTGCGACAATTCATATTTATGTATAATATCCCACAATCCAAATTACTAAGAGAAATTGTGGTTAATATCAGTTATGAGCCATGACTTCATCATATGGTCACCCTGTAATGTTTCTATACTTAATTAGTATAGTTAAAGATGGCCTCGTCACAAATAAAATCCACAGGATTCCATTTCCACTTTTACATTTAACCTCATGACCTTTCACATAAGCATGGGATGTGTGATGGTTTTTTACCTTCATTTTCCAGTCTGTTCATCACCATCATCCCCACTTCCTTACACCAAAGACGTCAGTATCCCAGAATCCTACATGACCTCCATGACCTCATGACCTCTCTTGACCTGTTGGTCTCTCCTGCCCTCAATTGACCTAACATGACCTGACCTCACATGACCTAAATAGCATGACCTAATTGACCTCTCATGACCTCAGTTGACATCCCTGACCTCAACATGACCTGACCTCTCTTTGACCTCCCATGACCTCATTAGCCAATTTATGTATTGTAAATACATGTAGGAAGATATTAAGATTGCACATTATATACTATACAAACAACCTCATATTATTAAATAGTAATCTAATCAAATACATTGTCTATCATGCTTGTACTTCTGTGGTGATGATCAATGTCACAGTGTTGCACCCACATGCACAGACAACAACGCGAGCAATTTGTTTTATTGCTGCTGCCGCTGCAGTGTTGATGCAATTGATCCAAACGTCCACATTACGTGCACACAGCGGTTTGATGTGGCTAACACTGTTATAATCATGATAATGGGTGTCTGGCGAATTCCTGAATTATTGACGCGGAACGCAAAACGGTTAGCATTCAATTTCATTCATATTTACATGCAATGAGTGTAATAATATATCTGGCAAGATGTATATCTGGAAGATGTCTGGCAAGCTCTGTGAGATGTGGTCAGAAATGGGTGAAAGATTCCCGCAGCGACGTTAAACTCCATATTCACTCACTCACTCACTCTGTGAACTGGCAATTTATTTTGTAACTTGTTTTCACGTATGAAGATACAATTGTGCATCACTTTTAGATATCATAGTTATCACTGTTGGATATCACTGTTATAGAGGTGGGTGGCAGATCAATGGTAGAACATTTGGACTTCAGAGCCTTGCATCAATGTTCACAAAAGTTACCTTTCTGACACAATCATGATAGAATGTATTGGCTGTACCATGGCAAAACAGTTATCATTCTTGGTTTGTCAGTACCAGACTACAATGATTCCAGGTTTACTGCAAGATTCAGTGCTACGGATGTTGTGGGTTTCCTTCTGCATTAAACTGATAAGCTGTGATATGAGTGGAAGAATCTTGAAAGCGGCTCTAAATCCATTTATAATATTTTTGTTGGATATCACTAAGACATAATTGTTATAGCTGAATAGATCTCGGTTTCTACGCTACAAAATGGTTTATCAATGCAATCTTGTTCTTCCTCTGGATGAGGTTTGAACTCATAGCTACAGGTTTCTAGTGATATACGTCTAGAGAAATCTGCAATGCATCTTTTTATTCAATTAGGGTGTTTTCTGATTAATATTTGAAATATCTTTAACTTGGATTGAGATTTTAGTTAAATGTATACATTCTTAGTGAGATTGTATTACCTTGGTGATTTTTTTAAATATAAAAATCTGGTTATGTTTACAAAACGGCCATGCAAGTTTTGAGACAAACTTCTGTAGACTACGAAGGGTCTGCAACGAAGTAATTAGTTGGCAGACTGCAATATCGTTCCTGATGATTAATCTAGCCTAACTGAGACTGTCCATTGCTACAGAAAGTAGACAGGGTATCTTAACTAGTTTTATCACAGATAGATTTGATTAGGTTATTGCGATTGTCCTACTGTTCGTCTCTCTTCACAGACCATAACTGCCAAAGTTCCCAACTAATTCACGGCAATGATTGAATTACTTGAGATTTGTCTCCCAAATTTGTCTCCTTATTTGGTTGATTTAATTCTCATTTTAAGGAATTTGTTTTCCAGCCAAGCTTATTCATCTTCATCTCTATGTCACTAAAGACTAAAATGTGCGCACAAGTACGTGCACATTTACAGATATAGACAAACACATTCACACACACACAACACACACACACACACACACACACACACACACACACACACACATACACACACACAGACACAGACAGTACACATATGCAACACACATAAAACACATCACACATCACAAAGGGCCATCCTGAAATTGCCACTTTTATCATGTGTTGACATTGGTGTATTCCTACGCTGGGGCACAGGAAGTAAGGTTGCCTTTACGAGGGGTTAATCACCTCACACTCTTCATCACACAATTATCAAGTTATTTCGGGACTTTTATTCAAACTTTCCTTCCAAAGCGAGCTGAATGGCCATCAGACGCTGGCATCAATACCAAGAGAATTGATGAGGAATGGAAATATTTGAATGGCTTCCATTTAGCATCTGGCCATCCTCTGAGGATATGCTTCAATAGCGAGGCTTAACTACTGTGTATATTCCACAGTGGTAAATATCTCCTAACTTTTCCTCCAATATTGGCTGTGTACTTTTCCAATCAAAGGACATTATAATTGAGTCCTTCCACAATATTTTACACAACTATACTGGTTATGATAACCATGACATTAATGTCTTGCTTTGTAATGTCTGGTCTGACAACTAATGTCAAAGATTGTCACATCTGATCTGACAATGATTTCAGAAATAGTCATGTGTTGTCTGAATGTTATTTTAGCGAGTATGATGATATAGATATAAGAAATACATAACACATTCTCAAGAAATCATGCAATAAAGAAAATACCTAATGCGTTGTATTTTATTTTTTCACAAATTGCTACATTCATCTCCATAAAAGACTCAAATGTTCGCATTTTACAGAAATATTTCTGACATCCTGAGCAGAACGAATATCAGTGGGTCACACACTAGTGGCATGGTTTGGAGTGGGTAAAGAATGAGCTCACAACTTCATTGGACTCTTCATAGGCCTCTTCAATTGATCTGGCACTCGTTCAGTCTGTAACTGGTTTCACTCAAGTTGATGGCTCAAACAAATACCAGGCACTCATACCAGACACACATACCAGGTACTCATACCAGACACTCATACCGGACACTCATACCGGACACTCATACCAGACACTCATACCAGGCACTCATACTAGACACTTATACCAGACACTTATACCAGATACTCATACCAAGCACTCATACCAGACACTTATACCAGACACTCATACCAGACACTCATACCAGACACTCATACCAGGCACTCATACCAGACACTCATACGACACTCATACCAGACACTTATACCAGATACTTATACCAGACATTCATACCAGACACTCATACCAGACGCTCATACCAGACACTCATACCAGACACTCATACCAGACACACATACCAGACACTCATACCAGACACTCATACCAGACACACATACCAGACACTCATACCAGGTATACATACCAGGCACACATACCAGGCATACATACCAGACACTCATACCAGACACTCATACCAGACACTTATACCTCTGGACACACACACTGGACCAGCTGGACAGAAGGTTGAATTCCACCAATAACATCCACCTTCGTTAAAGACGCTTTCATCCCTGAGCCCAATGCCAATATACTACATTGTCAGGCGATATTACAGAACAAATCCTACTTAAGAGGCGAATAAACACTGTAATAGTTTTACCCAGCATGCAGCAGACGACCAGTCGTTCCCCCTTGACGACTAATCACACTCCCTGGCACTGGTAATCTCCGGATGATTTGAGCCAAGTCGTACACTTCGCTAGCCAATAGGTATTAGCATCTGTCTGTGCACAATAGTTCTCAATGGACGAGACCTATTGTGCATTGCGCCTGACGTTCTAGACTCGGCTAATAGGGGAACACGTGCAGATGTGCACCTAAGGAATGACGACAATCGATTCCTTCAAATCTATTATCCTCTTGAGATTTCAAGACCATCGGTTCTAAATTAAGGATCTGTTATGTCTAACATGTCTAAGGTTGATATCGCGACCTGAATCTAATCAAAAATGTTTAATGTCTTACGAGGGAATATCAAGAAGAAACATTACATTGTCGTTGAGGTCATGCTTGGGAAATAAATCATTTCTAAATATTTAACCGTTATTATTTTGAATGTTTTTCTACCTTCACAATTATTTCAGTGACGTAGCTGCAAGTCATAGGGAATGGTGACATAGCTGCAAGTCATAGCTTATAGGGAACCATCTTAACAATGGGAAAGATTGAATGAATAACCCTAAATTGTAGGATTCTGTTTTTCAACGACATGTTGACCATTTAATTGCATTAATTTTCAAAATAAAAAGTAATATTTTCAGACAAAATTTGAAAGAAACATTTGTATCGATCTTTGGCCTCTATATACCCAGTAATAATAATAATAATAATGTCCACTTATGTTGCGCGATGTCCACGCTGGAAAGCATGCTCAAAGTGCTACCAGTAAGTTATTCCTACCCTGGTCAATGGATCAATGTGCAACCATTTCACCTTTTCAACTCACTGGGGAATATCTAACCTCTTTGCCAAGGCAATTCTAAAAACCAATGATTGGCTGAAGTTATTTTCAAACAAGTCTGTTTAGTATCGGCATCGCAGGCTTCCAGATTCTCAGAATTGGCATAAAATGGCCCAAATCCATAAAACTTTATCTGCAATAATGTCCTACTTTCTCCTTGATTAGAGTTTTGCAGGCTCGGTTGAATTTTTATGGCCTTTATGTATGAACGGGTATGATGTTCGCTGTGCCACCGATGATGACGGGATTATCCGATGTCTTGCTCGAATGTCTCGGAACGCCAAATTGACTTGTTGATACAGGGATCAATGCACAGGGTTAATTCTTCTGAGATGAAGATCTGGGCTTACTCGGCTTAAATCGAAATGAAGTTTGATGGATCTCTTTCAGAGTTTTTCAATGTCGTAGAATTGAAAGTATTGATGTCCCAACTATCCCCATGCATTTTGCTCCACGGTAGGAATCCAGGATTTACTGAAAGGTTTCTGTTAATGGATTACTGTTGGAAATGAAATGATGAACACATAATACATGTTCACGCTATTGGAAAAACAGGATTCATGTATCTGTGTTTATTGTTATTATCAATATTACTAAGATATTTATGAAAGTATTATTTTATTGTTCTCACTGGTTGATGTCGTCACAAATGGGTGAAAGATTCCCGCAGCGATGTTAAACTCCATTATCACTTAAATTGATGGATTTGTTCAAAATAGGACATAAAATATTTTTTAAATATTAAACATTTATAAAGAATATTAAACATTAGAATATTAGGACATAAAATTATAAAGTATGTCAAATTATGGTTGCAATTCTATTTAGAATATGTAGCAACAAAACAAACTGTGACTGCATGATGGTATCCCCCATGATGGTATCCATGTATCGGTATGACTTCCTTCCTGGGTACCCACTTAGGGCATGTGATGGGTACCAATACGAAGTGCATGATTCAAAGTACATTGATATTTATGGGTATCTGCAAGAGGTTATGAGGAAATTTAGGTCATCGTTAAAACCTAGATGAGGTCAGGTCAGGTCAAGTGGGATCAGGTCAGGTCAAGTGGGATTAGGTCAGGTCATAGGAATTGGGTCACCTCAGGTCAGATATTGCCAATAGGTTGATAATGTCAAACTGAGGAAAGGTCATTTCAGGTCAGATCAGGTTAAAATTTAACAAGTGTATGTCATCCAATAACATGCAGCAGTATTATAATTTATTCATCTTAAATATACTCCTTATACAGTTCACACACAAGAACTACATCATTAACTCCACAGTACTGATAAAATCAATTACCTAACATTTGCAAATCAACACATATTGATTACATTAAGATGGATAGTGGATTTGTATTACAAAATTGTGGTTGTCACAATATATGATGACCGCCTAGTATTCGAAGAATTTGCCACCGTATTTTGATTGATGCTTTGTGATGTAATTCCAATAACTAGCTTCATTTTTTAATGTCATACCAGATTTTCTTGATTTTCTTGACAGAATATATTTACATTCCACTCAGCTTTTGGCTATTTGGCTAGTTTTCTTCATTTAAAAGAGTTTGCATTTGTTTGTTTTTATGCATATTATTGCCCTCCATGAAATATACTATGATTGTCATTTCTGTCTAAATCAAGTATTATGATTGATATCTCTGTTTTATTTTCATCAAATCAAACCTCAAATCAAACAATCAGACAATATAATATATAGGTATGATTGTAGAATTATTAATAGATGTCACCTTTTATTTTAATATTAACACATTATTGATGCAATTATGAAATGTCAACTGTCTGATATGTGTAGTGGGGGTGGGGGGATGTGGGGGTGGGGGTGGGAATAGTGCATTTAGGTAACGTAACTGTACTAATTTAATTGTCACTCATGTTCGTGAAATGTTACCTTTCTGGCACAATCATGATAGGATAGCAGTTATAATCCTTGGTCTGTCAGTACCAGCCAGTGCATGCAGGTTTACTGTAACTTTCGTCGCTAGGAATGTTGCAGGTTTCCTCCTGCCATAAACTGACAAGCCATGATAAGTGAAAGAATCTTAAAAGCGGCTCTAAACCCTAATATAATTGAAATAAAACAAAAAAGTACTGCAGTGTGTAAATAGTGCTGAGTATCTGACTGTGTTTCTGACTGTGTTTCTGACTGTTTTGACACCCACTCCAGCCTTATCACAACACGCCTCCATCAATGTTTATTATCTTGTAGACACACACTCTGCAGTGATATGTATCTTCAGGTTGCATGGCAACAGTCAAGTGGTGACAGATGATTGACATGGATGAAATTGATAACATTCAAACAGTGGCCATGAAATTAACATCTGGGTAACAACATATATTGTTTAAACTTGTTTTTATAAATGTTTTTATGAACAAGGTTTTACTTACTGGATATATTTTTCATGTTAAAAATAAAATCATTTCCACTTGGGTCTATGTAATTACTATATCTGTTGTTTTGTTTTTATTCAGGAAATGAATTTTTTAACCAATTTCCTTTTTGATTTGGCTTGAAATTAACTCGATTTAAAGAGGACCAGATGACATTAAATTAATATTTTAGAAACATTGTTTCTTATATTCCAAAAGTTGTAAAACTTATGCATGTTTTTAGAAAGTATAAACATCTATATCATCTCAATTCTGTTTCTAACGAGTCACAGATGAAAATAATTGTGGTAATGTAGACCCTATGTCCAATGCTATTGTATGAATAAGATTACAATATTAAGATGGTAGAAATGCATACACCTATCCTCTGAGACTCTTTCTATCAGCATGCTGAATATCATCTTTCCATTAGTATTCCATTCCTAATTTAACATCTCTGCATTCTTTCTTTGCTATATGTATATGCTTACACTAATTATTAAAATTCATGTCAACATCAATGTAATCTGAGCAACTCATTTCCGTTTCTATAATAAAACAATGCATAATGTTTTACATAACTTGCCTTGCAAGTTCAGGCCAACCATTTCTTTTTACATCCCTTGTAAATTTATCCTCTGTTTATTTTACATACCATTATGCGTGCAACTTTCAACCGTTTTGTAAACACATCTTGCAATTTTAGCTCAAGTTATTTGTACATATCTTGTAAATTTCACAGAATTAAGTCAACAATTTTACATTATCTTGTAAATTTATCTCAATAATGTTTACATACCTCATAAATTTAACCCACTTAAAAATATGTCTTGTAAATTTAGACCAAACAAGTTTTACATATCTTGCAAATATAACCCAACCCAATTTCTACACATTTTTATAAACAACTTAGAATGTATACTGTTATGACACACCTAAATACCCATAGTAAAGTGTTGGTACTTCAAGATGACAAATTTCACCTGAGATCCAGATGAATGCTAACCCACAACGGGCCGAACAAAATTGCATTATGATTTAACCTTCAGAGACACACAAGTTATGAACCAAATGGGTTTCATATTTCTATATTGCCATGGTCGGGATAAGCATTTGTTTACCTTTATATAGGGCCCTCCTTGCAAATGGAGATCATTTTATCACCTCTCTTGTGCCAGGCCAACCATCAAAATGGCCAGTGGAGAAATTTCCGGTCCAATTGTGCGGGGTTTCTATAGCATGGAAGTATCTGGCAGTCGGACTCGGGATATTAGAACTCTATCACCAGCGGATAAAATAAGTGCTGCCGCCCAAACTACCATTATACTGCTTGGTTTCACTTTGTGTAAACACTGGCTACTTGTACTCATACACGTAGGTAGTCGGCAGCCAAATGAGCCCATTTTCCTACACAGTGCTCAGCGTAAAAACCTCGACCTCGGACACTGGGACAAATTGTCTGAAAACAATTGCCAAGGTTGAATATTGTTGGCGATTTGTGAATATAATAATGTAGCCTGTAGCCTCTGCCATGGATTACTTATATGTTTTTCAGTAATGGGTTTTGAGTTTTAAAAAACATATCATGTTAAGGAAAAGAAACAAACAGAATGAGCTTACCAGGTACTTGGCTATGCAGCTTGTTGTAATGTGACCTGTTGGTGTGTCTATTGAAATATTTAGAAGAAGAGATTTGGTACATTTTCTAATGACTGTCGGGGCAATATGCAATATGTAATATACAGCACCAGTGTGCAGCTATCAGCTGGAGAATAGGCGCTAAATAAATACATTGTTATTATTATTATTATTATTATTATTACTATTACTATTGTTATTGTTATTATTGTTGTAATAATAATAATAATAATATTGTTGTAATTATTATTATTATTACTATTATTATTGTTATTGTTATTATTGTTGTAATAATAATAATAATAATATTGTTGTAATTATTATTATTATTATTATTATTATTATTATTATGGAATTGATAGTCAAGGTCATTGTTGTTTACCTACAAAGATTTCATGTAAATAGTTCTGAAGGAAGTCAGTTATCCATTCTTCCCCAACCCCAATATGAAACTGAAGGATACTTGGTATTCAAACTTAAACTTTAAAACATTCCTTTTCATAACTGACTGGCAAGATGGTGTGTGGATACCCAGAATAATTTTTGCAGCACCAAATGTCAATGTTTATTTGAGATTTAAGTAGTGTTTCTTTTATATTGATGTTGCTCTGCGCATGATTGAGGTATAGATCTGACAGCAAATCTTCCATTCCAATATATTCTGGCTGTGTGTAATTATGTTGGTTTTGTACATTTGTAATGTGTGAGCAAATACAGATTTTCTTCTAATTGGGTGATTATAGGGATTACTGAATCAATTTCTGTGATGCTGTATTGTTTTTATATTTGATACCTGATATCCTTATCACTTAGATTGTATGTTTAGATATCATGGTTTTTTGGGCGTTTCTGTTTATGCATCCAAGAAATTTGTTTGCGCACATTTCTTTCATTGATTAATCATTCTATTTTGTTTTTCTAGTTTGTAAAGATCCATTCATTTCCTTTGGAATTAGTATCCACAATAGAATGTGTGATAGTTATACAGGAAAAAACCCACAACCAACCAATGTCATTATTTTATCATCCAGTGACGAACATTAGAAAATCGACAAGATTACTTATAATCCGTCGGTCTGAATGAAAATACCAACAAATAGCCCGGATAGCAGGTGAAGAACAAAATTCCATGTAATTTTCTTTATTTTCAACATCATTATCCCGAAGAAGAAAAAATCTTGCAAGTCGGGGGAAAACACAAACTCTCAAAAGAATGCATAGCAGCTCTGCTTCCACGGTGTTCGATAAGCCGGAAGGCAAGACATCAAATTCCTAAATCTCTCCGTAACACCGGATCAGAGATGCTTCGCTTGTCAGAAAGCTTTCATTACTTTAAGTTAATAAATCTAATTCTCCAGGAATAGCCGCTAAATGTGAAAATCGGCCAGGACTGTTTCTGTCAGTACAAGCTGTATCGAGTGAGAACATTAGCCGAAACTGCCGATCTGGAAAGCGAACTTGATTTAAAGAGATTGGTCGAGACATTACCGACATTTTGTTTTGTCAGTGTCTTGGCTAATCATGCACCTAATGCATCTGGGGGGGAAGCAAAGAACTATATAAGTTACACTCAGGAAATGGGTAGTTAGTAATTGAAAGCGATATTGGTCAAAGTGCAGAAGAAGGTTCTGAGTTCAAATCCTGTATGCATGGGCAGTGGGTGTCAATTTTTGCAGTTGAGAACAGTGCCATATATTGGTGTGTGTTGAACTGTTCGTATCTTGGTTGCTTTTTGAGATAAGGAAACCTATATATTTTTGGAAACTTTATGATGCACTGAACCCAAAAAACAATGCGTAAACATTTTTTGAAGTCGCCATGGTGGCCATCTTGGATACAGTATACTAAATTGGTTAAATTTGAGTTTAGAGATGCTTTAACGATTCCTTCACTCATGTTGCTCTATGAAAATATAGATATAATTGGATCCAACAGTGTGCTATGTGTTTATATGGACCAGTAGTGCACAACCACATTTGTAGCTTTATCTCCACAATATATCTGCTCAAAAGAAATATAATATTTTACTTATGCAGACTTTGGAAAAATGTTATCCTTTTTATTTAAAAATATTTATTCTAACATGACTTGTGTGAATACCCTACAGCGATTGGTCAAAAAGTGCCACGCCCACGAAATCAGAGGGTGTCTATTCGCGATTGAAACACC